>JARJDZ010004049.1:0-43452 GCA_030264555.1 Aleochara sp. GC000083 | reverse complement strand
GATCAATGGTGCAGGTGCCCAGGTGAATTTCAGTGGGGATTCCCAGGATTCATCGAGTACGTATCGAAATCACCAGGTATAAGATTTCTTGCTGAAGATGATGTTTCAGAGGGTTACACAAGCATTAGTGTGAGGGAGCCACTTGTCAATTTGCGAACGCAAACTGTTGAAACGCGGAAACCTAAACGTCCGCTCGATCCGCATTATTCCACCGTGTCGGATGACTCCGATGAGATGTACACCACGATACCGGACCCCATGCAACCCGTGTACACGAGCGGCAGCGAGACGTACGCGCAAATCCATCCGCACGCCGTCACCGTAGCGGCGGATATTTATCCAGTGCCTTCCAGTGAGCCGTCCGTAGCAGTCCCCCAGGTGGCCGACGATGCCGCGCCTCAACCTCCAAGCGTGGACAGCCTCAAGCACATTTCACATTCCCGACAAGGTTCGTTTTATTGTTTCCTGCACGATTCGCTGTTGTTTTCTTTAATTTTATTTCGTTTTTCTTTTTTTTGTACGTTTCCACCTGGTGGCTTATAGAAGGTGACCTTGCAGCGTCTTCGACGAGCTCCATTATGAATCTTGGCTCACCAAAACCGGAAAAGCGCCAGGCGAATTCTCCATTGCCACCTCCGCCTGCTCTGACGTTGTCTCCGGAAAACGCGCGTCGAAACCTCGATGATATGTACGCCAAAGTGCAGAAGAACCGGAAGCAATCCGCTGAAGATGAGGCGCGCAAATCGACGTCGAGCGCGAGCTCCACGGAAGCGCGCGACGAAAGGCGTCCGTTGACGGCGGAAGATGCGCCGCATGACTACGAAACGCTGAAGAAGTCGCCGAAGAAGGCCTCCGGGTATGAGCTACCCGTCGAGCCTGGTTATGCGTCCATCAACGGCCCGGATAGTCTCGGTTACGAGGATCCAAACTATGAGCAACTCAAAAGCGCGGGTTACTCCGTAATTAATAAGGGCCGGAAGTCGGCGCCTGCGACGCATTCATCGCCCTGCAGCACCGAACATAACTACGAGTCGGTGCCTGGAGCAGCGAGCGATCATGATCCGAACTATGAGTCGGTGCCAAACGCGAATGATCCGAACTACGAAAGCGTAAAGTACGCGGATGTCGGCTACGAGCGGCTCGCTGAGGACGTGGGGGACGGCGTCAGGTCGGAGCGTAATGGCTACGAGACCGTTGACACAGGCAGCACCAGCACAAGCAGCGCGCTCAGTAAGAGCCCTCCGTATGAGAAGCTACATGATGAGGTGGAACCGGAAGCGAAGACGGATTCGGAGTCGTCCGGATATGAGCGTATCGATAAATCGTCGGAGTCGACCACCGAGGAGAAGTTGAAAGGCAACGAGGACGACTATGAGACGATTAAGAACGACCTCAGCGAGTGTCTGGGTGACGAGGACGCCATCTTCGAGGTGTAGGTCACGCGCACGACGTCCATTGCTGACCGCTAAACAATGTGATATATTTATATTATTTGCAGTAGGTTTAATTCTTGTAACGCAGCTGATGAACAAATGCCAACAGATATTATTACTTGTAATTGTTGGGCAGAGGTGAAGTTGTTGGCGCTTCAGAACCACTTTATTTATTTAACTGTTAATTATTTTTAATTCATCATTTTTGAAGAAAGCTATATTTATATAATGTATAGATTCATATATGTATATGATGCAATACTTGTATTACTTACTGTAGGTTGATTGTTTGCATTTTGTTGTTTTGTTATTGCAAGTGCAAAGAAAGTTTAAACTTTAATTGTGCTCGTACTAGAAGAGCAACAACCACTCCTGTATATTTGATATATGTTTATATTTACATTTTGATGGATATTGGAGATTTTCATATTAATTAAATGCTGGACTTTGAGAAACTTGGTGTGGATTAATTGATTATTTAATGATTGCCACAAATGATTAAAGTTTTAAAATAAAATTAAACTAATGACCTTGAGGCACTTTTGCACCAAGCATTGAGGGCGCTGTTGGTACATTTAAAATTACTTATTGTTAGCTAACTCATCTTCATGCAACTCATAATTTATGCTCCTTAAAATTAAACAAATATATTTGTTTATTGATCGAATATTGGTGATTAATTTACGGCTGACCTTAATGATGATTATGCTCTTTGTTTAACATTTAATTTAGAGTATAAATTTCCCATTTCTCAGGTTACTATTCCAATGAAATTTTTGTCTGCTAAAATTATTATCCAATAACTAATTACTTTGAAAAGTCCTAATAGTTAAACTCAATTACTAATTTTGTTTAAATTGTGTTCTTAATTACACAAACCACTACGTGGCGCTGTAATCGTTGTTAATTTTGAAATAAGTTTGATTTGAATTTGAATAGTTTATTGATTTTGTAAATTATTCAATGTTGGAGCAAATAAACCAAAGCAACCAAACACAATTTAATTGTTGTATTAAAACTACACATATATAATGTTATTTATATGCATATTTATATATATATATATTTAATTGTGAAATAAGTAAATATCTAAATATATTTTCATCATTTTTTTTCTCCAAAAATGTTCTATTACATCAAATGAAAACTGTAAATAATTTCGTACACGGTCCAATTAAAACATAGAACTCGAAAAAGTCCGCATGTTCGTTTGTTTCCAGTGTCCATTACCATTCGTTTTTTTTGCTTTCGCCATTTTAAACAACAATCGATTTGCATCATGCATACATATGAATCATTTAAAGGATATAATTAGTTCTTAGTACAATTGCAAATAAAAGATGATGAATTAAAAACGCAACGATGTTGTAATCGAATGCCTAAGAGTTCCTACAATACACTAGCCGACAATTTGCATCGTTTACCGCCTACTATGTCTGTATATTCTATGCATGAATATTTCAATGGTAAATCGAACGCAATTAATGATTGATAGAAGGATTTGATTAAGCTTACGGCAAAATGAACTGAAAATACAACGTCCTTGTTTGGTTTGCTGAATGTCCAGTGTTTTGTTTGCTACCTGTAGAGTAGTTCGTCTGTTTCCATGTTGAGTTTTCGTTTGTCTTGTGTTCATGCACGCGATGCATTCATTTGTACATTTTGCAATGTTTTGGCATCGCACCTTGGCCGATTTCATACGACGACACACTCATATGGCCCGCACAATGCGAAGCGCTTCGTCTTCTGCAGGTCGCGCCCGCACAAGCACCAGGAGTTCGGCCCTCCCTCCTCGGCGCGGCGTTTCGTGCACCATTATTTACATGAAATAATTGTGATAATGTGTAACGTACCTAACTAAGTTTAAAAAAGGTCGCACCCATTCGCGCCGCCCTCGACGGCGTCGATTTCCATCTCGTCCACGCGCCCTTCTCGGTCCGCGTACGGTTCGGCTCCTCGGACACGCCATTTATAGAAATCCCTATACACTTTCTGTCTGTAAATTTAGTTCTATGTACAAAGTCTTAATGAGACGCTCCGTGCCCACTGACGGTCTACGGTCAGTCGAGCTTGGGGCGCTTGGCGGCGTCGTCGCCGACGTGAGCATCGTCGTCGTCGATGGCGCGCTTCGGCGACGCCTTCTCGCCCATCAGGACGCCCACGTCGACGTCGGACGCGTGACAGAACGGCTGCTTGCCGTCGTACGCTTCGAACATATCGGGAGGCGGCTCACTGAGCGAGCTCATCTGCGTGGACATCATGTCCGTAGCGAGGAAGTACTCCGCGGTCGTCGATTCATGCGTCTGCTTCACGCTCTCGCTCGTCGTGACGACGATCGCTGGTTCTTCTTTGTCGACGGTCTCCGTTGGAGCTGGTGCTGATTGAGGTTGCTCGGGCTGCGGTGGTGGAGGCACCTCGCTGGGGTCGGGGTCCTCGGTGAGGAGCGGCATCGATATCGAGCTGGTGAACTTCTCGGCGTCGTCGAGCGACGCCGCCAGCGAGTACGCAAAGTTGGGGCTGTTCATGTCGGCGCTCGACGAAGACGCCGCGGCGGTGACGTCGCCGATGGATAGCGGCAACTCCATGGCGGAGCCGGCACCTGCAGCAGCGGCGAGTTCACCTGCAATCATTGTTACCTGCTGATTCGCGACGGTCTGCGCGATGTGCGGGTCGGTGACGGTGATCGGCAGGTCGACGTTGCTTGGTAGTTGATGGAGGACGTCTGATTTGCTCTTCTTCGTCGGCGCACTCGGCACCTCGAGCGGCGTCATGATCGGCGAGTTCACCGTGCTGGTTTCGAGCACGTTGTTCGTGGCGAGTGGATATCCAGGACTCAGCTGTGCCTGTGGTACCGCTTTACCTGCTGCAGCGAGGGTTGAATCAGGCTGAAAAACGTCGGTGTCAGCGAGAGCTGCCGCCAGAATATCCTGGTTCTTGGTTGCGGCTGCAGCCTGTGAAGCAAAAATCGGGTTTGTCGCTTCGGCACCAGCTTCAGCCGCGTCCTGGTTGAGCATGAGCATCTGGTTGTCGGCATCGGTGTTGATAAGTATCTGCTGGCCGTCCGTGTGGATGAGGATGTTGCTGCCTTCGGCCTGCGCCAGAAGCTGAGCGATCTCCGGGTTGCCGTCACGCAGCGAATCGAGGAACTTCTGCGTGGAGACCGGGTCGCCGGTGATGATGAGCTGCTGCTGGATGTCGCCCTTGTTGATGCTGCACGCGACCGCTTGCATTTGCTCGGTGCCGGCATCAGCATCGGGCAGAACGCCGGCAATCTGTGAATCAGAGGTCAAAGTCTCGGGTTCTTGCTGAGGAGGCGGCGGTGGTTGCACCGCTGGTGGAGTGGGAGCGGCAACAACAGCTGGTGCCGCTGGTGGTGGAACTGCTACGGGGGTCTCAATTGCGGCTTTTGGTTGCTCGAGAACGTTGGGGGTTGTTGTAGCCGCTTGAACAGGAACCTGCACGGCAGGCGTCACGGTGGACTTGGAGGTGTCCGGCGTCGCCTCCGAGGAGTTCCCGCCTTCGATCTGCAGGACCATATTGCTCAGGTCGCCTCCAAGGTTGAGATTCGGATCGAGTGACATGAGCGCTTCGTTGTTGAGTGGAGTCAGACTTCCAGTCTCGTCTAAAGTGACGAGCATGTAGGATTGGGGTTGGCCGTCGACGGTCTCGCTCGGAAGGGCGAGGATTTGACCCTCCATGATGGTCGTTTCGTTGCCCATGGCGTCCTGGATGACGAGTTGCTTCGGCTGGCGCTCCTCCTTCGGTTTTTCCACCGTCTTCGTAGAAGTCGGTTGCGTTGTGGGAATTTCCTTGACAACCTTCTGCGTGGGTGGTGTTGATGGCGTCGATAGCATTGCTGCGGCTGTCGTTACAGGCGCCTTCTGGCGGACTACTTGTTTGGGTTGAGGTGGTTGCACCTGGGGCTCGGCCTTCTTCACAGGCGAAATGGGTGCTAGAGGTGGCACACTCGCCTGAGCGCGTGCAATCGTCTTCTGTACGGGTGGTGCTGCAGGTGGTTTGTTTGCAGCCTCCGAGGACGGCACCGTTTTTCTAATGACACGCTTAACAGTCGTGCCCTTCACTTTGGCATTGGCGGCACGATTGATTGCCTCCAGCTGCTCAGCAATTTGTTTTTCGATGTCCTCGTCGGAGGAACCGTGAATACGGTTGACGATGTTACCTTGTTGATCCTTGATGATGACGGTACGCGTCTGACCTGGAGCGCCTTTCATTGGAGGCAAAGCACCCTGCAGGAAGAACTTCTTCTGAGGCTGCTTCGTCGAATCCACCTTGGGCTTCTTGATCGTCATCATGGGCGATTGCGAGGCACCTGAAGGTGTCGTCGAAATGACTTTACGTTCCTTCTGGATGATTCCAGGCTGCGTGGACGTCGTCGTTTTGATTATCTTCTTCGTTTGAGTGGGAGTTTGATAACCCATACGAGAAGCTTGCTCTGGTGTGAGGAGAACGCGAGAGCGTTGACCTTGCTGATTAGTGACAATCATAATTTTGCTGCCGCTCGTTTCCGGTGTAGTAGCTGGTGCAGCGCTCTTGGGAGTTGACGCCAAAATACTGGGTTTTTTAACGACCTGGTGCTGACGCTTGCCCACCGTGTATTTACTACCCGTTGGCGATGAGCTCGCCGAGGGAACGATGACGAATTTACCAGGTTTTCCGCTTTGTACGGTTGGGTTTTGTTTAAGCAACGTGGGCGTTCCTGTTGTCTGATAAACGCGCTGACCTTTAACGACCTTGGTGTAACCAGGTCGGGTGGGAGTGCCGCTTGCAGAGGGTCGCGTTGTCTGAGTGACTGGTTGCTTAGGCAGCGATTTGATTTGTGGCTGCGTAACTTGTGGAATCCTCTTCACGGTTGTTGTCGACGTGGACTCCGGCTGGATGACGCTCTCCTCCATGAGTGGCTGGTCGCTTAGCACGATTGGCATGCTGTCGATGTCGAAGGCGTCCTCATCGCTGTTTTTCAGCAGATCGTAAACCTTCTCTTCGACGGTCTTGTTGCTGCTTGTTGGTAGACTGATGACTTCGGAGTGGACGACGGATTTCTTCAATTTGCCCGCTCCACTGGGACCCACCTGGTGGACCTGTCTGCCGCCGGGTGTGATGATGGTCTGCTGGAGGATCTTCGGCTTGGAGCGCTCATCGTCGCCACCACTGCTGATGGGTTTCTTAATCATGAATGTATCGATGTTTTCGATGTCGTCAACGACGGAAGGAACTACTTTCTTCACGGAGACGACGGAGTCAGCGCGTTTGATGATTGTATTCGACAAAATGGTCGGTTTGGACTTGCTTGCTGACGTGGCGGCCGTCGCCGTCGTCAAAATACGTCCACCTTTGGGCGTCGTCGTCACAATCGCCTGTTTTTTGACGTCGACTTCGAATTTCGGGTTGGCGACCTTCGGAAGGGCGACTGGTGTAGCGACCGATACCGGTGGCGATGACGGCGTACTAGGTTTGTTACCCATGAGCACCTCCAGCAACTTGGAGGTGCTGTCCTGCTCCGATGTCAACCGACTGTTGATGATGGGCTCGTTCTTTGGTGGAGCAACAGCGCCAATGATTTCGCTAACGCCTTTCTCTACCTGCTCCTCCTCGGTGACGATGTCGGGCAGCTTTTCCTCGGGCGCGCTCACCGTGGGTATACTTGCCACCTTCTCGGTGCCGTCTTCGATGATCTTCGCGAATTCGACCTGGCCCTCATCGAGAATATGCTTGGGTACCACCGTCGCATTCACCTCAGCTTCGAACTCCTTCTCCAAGGCTGCCGTCACCTCGTCCTTGGCTGCAGACGACGACGACTTGCCGACATCGTTGATGGCCGCCTCCAGCTGACTTAGAGTCTCTGCAATGTCAGCGCTATCGTTATTGTTGACGGTTACCTCGACTTTATCGACGCTTTTCTCGATGCTCAACTCCTGCGAATTGAGTGAGACCTTCTGCGGGGATTTCACCGGGCTGAACGACGGCATCATCGGGAGGTCGTCCTTCTTGGGTGTGGATGGCGCCTTCTTCGGGAACTCGACTTTCGGTGCGTCCTTGTTGAGGATGATTGGTGGCGATTTCATCGGAGATGTTACCTTGGGAGCAACGAGAGGTGGTGATTTAATGGGGGACTTCATCGTGATTGATGTGTGAGGGGGTGATCGCATGGGCGACTTCATCGGGGAACGTGGAGGTGTTTTGGCTGGTGATGCCACCTTCACCGGCGATGCAGGTGCGGCCTTGATTGGCGAAGTTGGAGGTGGAACCGCTGGCTTGGTTGCTTCAACTGCTGGAGGTGTTTCCTTGGTTTCTTTTGTCGGAGACGTCCTCACAGGTGATTTGATGGGGGACGTGGAGCGCACTGGAGATTTCAACGGTGACGTTGATTTTGTCGGAGGTGCAACCGGTGTTGGTTTTTTCTCAGCTGGAGGAGCAGGTTTAACCGTATCTTTTTCTTTTTCTGCTGGGGATGGCTTTTCTTCGACTTTTTCTTTAACTTTTTCGGGTTCAGGTTGTTTCTCCCATGATTCATTTTCGATCTTGCTTGGAGTGGACGTGGAGGGCTTCTTCTTGAGCGGCGAGAAGTTCGTCAACCAATCCATAGACGTTGTTGAAGCCACCTTCGAAGGTAAAATCTTCTCCTTTTCAACTGGTTTCTCCTCAGGTTGAACTTTTGCTTTTGGAATTGGAGGAGTTTCTTTAACTTCCTCTTTAGTTTTCTCCGCTACAACAGGTTTAACAATATCAATCGATGATTTTTTGGGTACATCAACTTTGCTTGGCAACTCCTTGCGTATCTTCTCAGGTTTGGACGCCGGTTCCAGAGGCACATCATCTTTTTTAACCTCTGGTTCTTTCTTCTTAACAGATTTTTCAACCTTTTCTGCACTTGCGACCAACAAAGTCGGATCAGTTTTTTCTTTCTGCACTGGAAGTCGCTTCTCCTTGGTAGATCCACCCAAAACAAACAAATCCTCAGATTTCGTGACAGTCGTTGGTTTCTTCTCGACTTCCTCGGTTTTATTGGCAGTCGTCTTCGCTGCTTGATCGACATTTCTCGAAGCTCTGAGATAAGTTTTGGGGGCGGACTTACCTGGTGCAGGTGTAGTAACCGTTAGAGGTGTCGCCGGTGATTTGACTTCCGCTTTCGTGGGCACCTTCTTCTCCGGAATCGGTTTCTCCTCGATCGTTTCTGGCTTGCTACCGATCGAGGCGCGTAAACTATGCCTTCGAGCGGGTGCTTCAGGTGATTTAAGCACTTCTTTTTCCTTTTCTTTATCTTTACCTTTAACTTCCTTGGCGTCCTTCACCTCCTTGTCTTTATTCTCATCGTCGTTCTCGACGACTTCTTCATCTAACTTCGTCTTTTTGGCCTCTTTCTCGTCCTTGGGCGGCTCATCATGCGTTCGTCGTCTTGTCTTGGGTGATTTTGGCTCTTCGGCCAACATATTCATGAGTTTATTCTTCATTTTTGAGATGAGAGGCGACGTCATCTCGTCCTTCTCGCTGCCGTTGCTCACCTGCTCCTCGTCCGTGTCGTCCTTGCGAGACTTCTTCGTCGACTTGGCAATCGCCTCCTTGTGTTTCTCCTTTTCTTTCTCCACCTTTGGCTTTTCTTTCTCTTTGTCTCGATCTTTGACGTCCTTCTCGTCCTTTTTGTCCTTTTCATGGGAGGATTCGCTGCGTGATTTGGAGCGACTGGCGCGAGTTTCTCTTCGCGGGCTGTCTTCAGAGCGCTTCTTGTATTTTTCGTTCTCTTGCGCGCGCAAACTTCCGAAGACGTCGATTTCCGTGAGGATTTTCTCCTTGGGTTTGGGACGCTCACGTTCTCGTCCACGATCCTTTTCTTTTTCAGACTTCTTGCTTGATTTGTCAGTTTCAATGGGTTTAGAGGGCTTTTCCTCTTCAGGAGATGTGTCCCCAGAAGATGGTGTCTCCTCCTTTTTGGACTTAATTTCTTTAACCTCTTCTTTCTTGGGTTCCTTCGTAGGTTTCACCTCTTTTTTGGCCACCACCTTGTCGACTTTCTCAGCCTCATCGTCGCTTTTAACGTCTTCCTTCTTAGCTTTCGGTGCTGGTTGCTTCTCCTCGGACACCTTCTCCACGTCTTTGTCTTTGGTCTCCTTGTTTTCCTTCAGCGGCAAAGGCTTCACCTCGCTGCGACGCGTTGTTTTGCGCTGTTCCACGTTTGCTGAGACTTTCTCTTCGAGTTTTTCATCACGCGCAGAACTTCTGCGCGTTCGACGCTCATCATTTACGATTTCTTCCATCTTGCTATCTTTGAGAAGTTCTGGAACATCCTCATCAGTCGTGGCAGACTCCTCAGTCGGCTTCTTCCCGGTTTCAGCTTTCTTAACTAGTTCCTCCTTCTCTTTTTCCTTCATGCTCATCTCAAAATCCTCGAAGGACTTCACAAAGCGCTTCTTGGGGTTGGTGAGCTTGGTGGCCACCTCCGGCGTTGCACCAGCTTTGCTCGGCGATTTCGCTTCCTCCGTCGCCAATGCCTTTGTCGAGGTGGGCATAGCAGGAAGTTCAGGCATTTTGATCGAGTCTAAAAACGCATTAAAATCGCTATCTTTCAGCTTTCCTTTATCTTCCTTATCCTTTTCTTTCTTCACCACAGATTTCTTCTCCTTCGGCGGCGGTGTCGCAATCACCGACTCCTTGATTTCAGGTGCAGCCTTCACCGAAGGAACAGGAACCTGCTTCTCCTTGATTTCGATGTCCATGCTGACGCTGCGATCTGTGCTGGTGCCCTCCTCGGAGACGATGCTGTCGTCAACTGATTTAGGGGCCTCTGCCTCCTTCTCTTCGCCATCATCAGCGTCATCCCACTCAGCGAGGAGATCGTTACGAATATTCGGCGCTGGTTTCTTGTTGCTGACGGCGTCTGAGGGTTGAGCAGGTGCTGGACCACGTTTTCGCCGCTTCTTACGCTTCGGTTCTCCAGTTTGGGCCGTAGCCGACAATGGCGTGCCTACAGCCGTTGTGTCAGTGTTGTCCGTATGCTCGGTGTCCGATGACAACGAGAAACCTTTGTCGAGGAGCGCCAAATCCTCGTCGATGCTGTTCGTCTTGGACGTGGGGATCATATGCATCGTGTTCTTCGGCCGTCGCTTGCGTCGTACCTTCTTGCGCTTCTCGTTGAAGAGTGGGTCGCTCTTCAGATGCGTCTTGTGATGCAACACGATGGCGTCCAGCCGTGTCGAGATGAAGCCGCACGCGGCGCATTTGTACTTGTTGTTCTCCTTGGTTTCGTCGCGCTTGAATGGCTGCAGCAGCACGATGCGCTGGTGGTCGGTGCACTTCCCGATGAAGCGTGGATGCGTTACATATTGCGATGACCTTTTCTGTGCGCTGGCGGTTTCTAAAAACGGGGGTATTTTAATTTCGATACCCAAATCCCATGGGAAATTCGCGCTTTAATTAGTGGGAGACTTACTAGAGCGTCTTCCTCGTGGGGCTGGGACTTTGGGCGTCGTCTTCATGTTCGGAGTGCCAAAAATCTCCGAGTAAATGTCTGATCTGCGTTTCGGCATGTATTTTGGGTCGTTTACAATATTCTCATCGCCACCAGTGCGTTTCTCGGCGATGATGACGTCCTCAGGGAACTTCTCCATGTTGCTCTTCTTACTTCTATGCATATCTGCAATGCCAAACACAATTACAGCCATAAATTAAGCATAAGAGAGGCTTCGCACTTACCCAATCCTTTCTTGATGAATTCATCTTTCTTGGAGCAATTATACGGATAGATTTTGTCGCTTTTTTTAACATATTCACTATAAGAAGTGGGCAATTAGAATGATAATAAATTGTGTTGCGATTCAAAGGTTTGAGCACTCACTATGAGTCTTCTTGAAAAAATTTAACAACAGCTAGGAGCTGTTTGCTCTTCGACGGCGTAGTCAAGTCGTCTCGCACGGACTCCGGAAGTTCGTCGAAGGAGACAACTTCGCCGGGCCACCAGCAATTCCCAAGCTTCACCCAAGCGATATCGCCGTGCTTGTACTCAACGTCGTCGTCGGCCATCGTGCACTACCGCGAGGACACCACATAAAATCTGCAAAAGAACCCACAATATTTATCCGCTGCACTGTTGCGCACCTAGATCAAACAATCGACGAACAGCGTCCCCAGAAGGCGCTCCACCAGGTCCCCCGGCAAGCCGCGTCTGCCACGATCCAATTCGAACGAGGGCGGTCGCTTGTTTACCAGCTAGCACATATCAAATGCCGTTCGGCGTCCCATTTTACCCGCCGCAACAAGCTTCAGACGATTGCAGCCAAATAGCATCATAACCTCTTACTGCTCGGCTAATGGCAGGGAGCGAAGCGAAGCGGCTCGGTGAAAGAGGCGGGCGATCTGGAGGACGCTTGGCGGCCGGTGGCGGCGCCGTCGGGGGTGGCTTGCGTCGGTGGCGCACAACGTCAACACTCACCAAATCGCTGGTAATACTCCACTCGTGTACGCGAATTATGTCAACATTCGAATCAGCGCGTTTAGCTCGAATTCACTTCGCGTAGACGTACCTATCGTACATCTTAGCGTACCCAGAATGCATTACGACGCTTAGCGTCATCAGGGCAGCCAACGTTCAGCGACGAAATTCTACCAACTCTTCGAGCGCGCAAAAACAATTAGATTGTTGATAATTGGTAATCGTCGTGTGCGAAAGACGAAACGTGCGTTTCGCAAACAACGCTCACAACAAATGTGTTTTTTCGCGATATTTTGCACGAAGTGAATGTTGTTGAGGCGATTTGGCAACACCGCATTTCGTTGTGCTTGCCGCGTTCGGCAGCCATCTTGTCGACAATTCGCGCTGATTGGTTGGCGTCATCGACGCGACATTGGAATGCACTTGCAATCATGAAATTGTAGAATAATAAAATGCAAACGACAAAACAGGAGGAAACAATGGGACAAATGTCGATACATCATCGTCAGGGGGCAATTGATCCATAGCTTCCTTTGCCATCGTATTAACATATTTAATATACTCGTATTTAACTTATTCACTAATAAAATAATATTGGAAATTGATAGACGAAGCAGGCTTTTTCATGTCGTTTCGTTTTTAACCAATGAAAAATAATAACTTACCATAGCACACTTAACCAGCGACGACTTTGCTTTGGTAGCTCTTCTGGCACATGTTAATCTGATCGCCCAAACTCAATGCCATTCCCTGTACAAATAAACCATGAAATAAACATTTCTTATGCTTATGTATCAATTATTGTTCAATACTCACTTGACTCTTGGCCCGAATACGAATATGACCGGTAACGGCCGCTTCAGGCTTGTTGAACGGCTTCTCGATGCTCAAATTAGCTAGGGCATCTTCGCCAAAAATACTCTTTGCGTACATGTTAGCGGCCATGAAGCCGCACTGACCTGACAACGCCTTCTCCGGCGTGAGGCACTTCATATTCGTGCTCTTGATCAAATGCTTAAGATATTCAGCCAGGTCTGTGATCGTCGTCACGACCGACACCTTGTTCTCCCATTCGAATTCAGCCCACATGCTACGGAATTCCGTGTCAGTGCATGAAGCGGGAACGATGTAGTCCATAATGTCGATGTGGATGTCGTTCAGCACGACGACGTTGCGGTCGCTTGCGGCGCCCGTCACGTCGTAGACGATGTTGCCGAAGATGATGCCGTTCTCCGTGGAGGCGACCTTCACGTTCGCCTTGATATTGCAGAAATCTTTGGGCGCGAGCACGACCGGCTGCGGCTTTTCCACCAGCTTCAGGTCGCCCAAGGTGGCGATCTCCAGCGTGCAGTTCTGCAGCGTGTCGGTCGTCTGATTGACGATGAGCACGTCGAGCACGATGTCGTACTGGTTGACATGTACATACGCCTCGGCGTAGACGGGGTCGGAGAACCCGGTGAGCTGCGTCACCTTGTTCAGCTTGCTGGCGGAGACGAGCTCCGCGGAGGTGTTGCGACCTCCAACGAGCGCTTGCGACAAAGAAGACTCGAAGATGTTGTCGCCGAGTTCGCCTGATTTGTCGGCGTTCAGCTGGAGGAAGCTGATAGGGTCGTCCGCTTGGATTTTGTTGTTCGGCTTTTCTTTAGCCTTCTGTACGGATTGCTCTTCGGTTTCCTTGGCGAGGAGCATCTCGTTGAGGGCCCCACGACAGCGCGTGTTGAAGATCTCGATGACGCGTGGGGAGCGTTCGGAGAGGACGCGCAAGCAGAACAGAAGGTGATCCGTATCGTCATTTGTTATCGCTTTCGTTGGTAGACCTAAAAACGACGTGGAGAAAAGTTAATTATGAGAATGATAAAGATAAAACACTATTTTACCTGATTTCCCCAGGTGAATGATCCCTGCCATGATAAGCATGACGTTCGCATCGAACCGATTGCGTTTGGCAGCATCCCCAACGACTTCATAACGTAGTGCAAGCTTCGTCAGAGTGGTACCGAGTCCAGCACCTATGAAGAAGTCCCCGTCCATCATGTACTGACGCAATGGAGGACGCTTCTCCTTTTTGGACACCTGGGTGGTGTTGAAAGCCGATTGGGTAGCGTACGTCCCATCGGAAGTCACCAGAGTATTGTTGCTTGCCGTGCCCGTGGAGTTCCCACCTTGGTTTCCGGTCTGGCCGGATTCATCAGGTGCTTCTCCCGCATGCAAACGCTGCTCGATTTCCAATAGCGGGCCCTCGCCCAAGGTTGCCGTGATCTCCTTGAGGACGGCCTCCACGTCCTCCGCGCTCATCGCGTACTCCCCGAGAATCCAAAGAGCAGCGCGATGAATCTTCGCCGTTTTAATATCTGCGAATGCTTCCAGCAGCTTCTCGATGATGATAGGTCGGAGCGCCTCGAATTTCTGAATCACCTCGCGCACGAAGACGAGGACGTCGGCAGCGGCCAACTCGTTGGTGTCGGAGAGGAATTCCACCAGCACGGGGATGACTGTGCTGGCGACGTCGGGGAATTTGATGCTGCAGGCGTGCAGAGTGCGCACCAGCAGCTGACGGTACTTCCCGGTGTCCTCGTGCTCCACGTCGTGGGTCTTTGCGACCTCCTTCTTGAGAACGAGCACCATCTCTTCGATGTTGCGCGAGGAGACGAGTTCCAGCGCTAGATTCAGCGTCTTCTTGCGCACCTCGAGGTCAGGGCTAGCAAGCACGCGCAAGATGTCCATGACGAGCTCCTGGAGGACCTTCTCATGGCTAGGATGTTCTCGAAGCGCAATTAGTCGATCAAGAACGATCAGTTTGACGTTGTTGTCGCTCTCTTTGACGATTAACTCGATGTAGCAGCTGGCGGCAGCACGGATGGCTGTCGGGGCGTTGGACAGCGTGATCAGCGTGCCGGCTGCTTCGTAGCGCACGGCTGGGGAGCTGGAGTTCAGCAGGTTGTAGATGCAGCGAATAAAACGCGATCTCTCCGCGGGATTCGCATGACACACCTTGTAGATGAGCTCCACGATGACGAGCTGGAGGATATCCCCAAAGGTATTCACCTGGTCAAGGCAGGAAGCGAGATAAGCGAGTGCGCGTTCTTGGTCTGCGTGCAACAGCATGAGAAATGCGTTGCGTTTGCAGGACATGTCTTGCTCGCCTTCGAGGAGGGTCGCCACGAGTTCAGGCGCGTCCGGGATGAGGAACTCGAAGTTGCGATAGATGGTGAAGATGGCGAGCACGGCGTTACGACGCACGTACGAATGGCGATGTTCGAGACAGGCGCGAATTGCCGGCATCAGAGGCTCAAGCAGCTCTGGCTCCTTCAGTTTGCACAAAAAGCGCAAGGTGGAACCGCGTAGGAATTCATTGGGGTGCTGTAGGTCCTTACGATATGCATCACAGACCAGGATCATCTCTTGAAGGAGTTTTCCATCAGCAGAGGTCTTGGGTACAATCTCCCAGAAGATTAAGAGGAGTTTCTTAATTGTGTGATCTTGCAGCGGTAACACGAAGCGAATGATGATCATGAGGACGCCTGGAAGACGCTCGCCGGCAAGGATCATATTGATCACCTTCTTCAGGGCTTCAATCTTTGTCTTGATGTCACCCTTCTCCAGGTCCATTTTCAGCTGCATCTCGTTGTTCGGCTCCGAGTCCGAGGGGATGTTGATGAGCGTGTAGCATGGCTGCTCAACGGCAGTCATCTTGGCGTGTTTTATCTTAGAAAATGCGTGCCTAAAATGAAAGTGGAGTTATCAGAACTGCCTTCAGAGGAAGTAACCTCACAATTTGTAAAGATGTTTGTATGGGGTACAAAACCAAGTAGATTGATACAAATCAAGATGCTTAGTAAATATACGTAAGGCAACTTACTGCAATTGGAAATTAATGAACACAAACACTAATTATCTTTTTAATTTAACTTTCGGCGACGTGTACGTGTCACATCAATACGTTTCTCGCTTGTTTCACTCAAACAATTGTCAACAATTATAATTTGCATGCGCATGCGTTATTTTAATAATAATTACATAAAAATTGCGAAAATGGACATCTAAACGCTGTAAATTTATATTCCTAAAAGTATTAACAAGATATTTTAATTAGAAATCCATTGGAAGAAGTTTTCTTAAGTATTTAATTGTAAATCTTCAACAATTTGCAACACCCAGTGTATTTTTAAATATTTCACATGCCACTAGAGTCGCTGTAATCGTAAATGAGGAACGGAAAATAAACGAACTAAGCTGTCTTGTCGCCCGCCGATTTCAGCTGTCAATAGAATTCTTGCTAATTGCAAATTAATGAATTTTTCAAAGAATTATCCTGGGCTAATTAGACCTGTTAAACATCTGTGATGAGATAAAATTCTACGCTTAATAACATTCCAAGGTACTAATGACTCCAAAGGACGCAATGACACCGAAACAGAAGTTTAGTGAAGGTGAGAAACCAATCCAGCTGTTTCTCGATAACAATATTCACATGCTTCTAGGTGAAAAAGTCCTCTGTTTTCATGGACCTCTCATTTACGAGGCGAAATGCCTCAAGGCAACCGTCACCAAGGATAAACAAGTGAAGTACTTCATTCATTACGCCGGTTGGAACAAAAAGTAAGTGATCATTCAGCCTGTTGCACCACTGGAATTGTTCTTGAATTTTTGCAGTTGGGATGAATGGGTGCCAGAGACGCGCGTGCTTAAATACAACGAGGCGAATCTCGTGAAGCAGAAGGAGGTGCAGAAAGCGCACCAAACGCAACCGAGCGGAAAATCCAAGAAGCCAAAATTGCGACCGAAAGAAACCAAGGATCCGGACTCGCGAGCAAGTACACCGGTTGCTGGTGTTACCAGTACCTGTGCTGGGAACAAGCACAAGCTGCCCTCGACGCCGTCCAGTGGTGCAGACTCCTCGTCAGATGTGCCCTCAAAACGCAAGCGTGCCAAATTCGATGCAAGTGTCGAAAACGAGGAGCAATTCCTCTCAAAGGTCGAGATTAGAGTGAAGATTCCAGATGAGTTGAAACCGTGGCTCGTTGACGACTGGGATGCCATATCACGGCAGAAGAAGCTGGTAAATTTGCCAGCAAAGACGACAGTCGAGCAAATTCTAGACAACTATGCTGCGTATAAACGCTCCTGCAAGAGCACGAACGCAAGCAAGGAATGTGCAATCGGGGAGATCGTGCATGGCATCAAGGAGTACTTTAACGTGATGCTTGGCACGCAACTTCTCTACAAATTCGAACGGCCACAATATACCGAGATACTACAGAACCATCCTGAGACGCCGATGAGTAGTATTTACGGAGCTGTCCATCTCCTAAGATTGTTCGTCAAATTGGGACCGATGTTGGCATATACTCCGCTCGATGAACGCAGCGTACAGCTGCTAATACAGAACGTACAAGACTTCCTTAAATTCCTAATCAAGAACAGTGCTTCATTGTTTAGTCTTCATGATTACAACAACGCGACGCCGGAATATCATCGCAAAGCGCTATAAATGGTGCCAAGCTTTATAAGGCAATTACAAGTTGCAATTTGCCAAAACTCAGTGATTATTTATTTTTGATCTGTTATGCATATGAGAGCTAAGTTAACTAGGTTATTTATTTAGGTAAATTATATACTTTAAGATTTCGTTTTTACTTGTTTTTTAAAATAAACCATTGCTTTGCAATTTTATCCTGCAAAATGTACGAAATAATTGAAATTTCCAATTAAATACCAGTAAAAATATAAATTTTTCAGTTTAATTTGCGAATCTGCCACTGAGGGCGTAAAGTATCATAAAATTGTTATCGTAGACCACTTGTGGCGCTTCGATCGCAATGCCAACTTGACTCTGTTGGGCAACACGTCATCCCTAATTATAACCTATAATATTTGGCTCAAAAAACTTCACTTTAGATTTAGATTTTAAACAATTTCCTATGAAATTATGAGAGTTGAGCGATTAATAGCGATATTTTTCATCATCGTATTAAATACGCTTGCAACGTACAGTGGTCGTATGTGTAATAACTCTGTAAATAATGTGCAACAATTGATTGTTTCCCATTTGCAGCAAATAATTTGCACCTGGTGGATGGAACCTCGACGGCGGAGCTAATCTCCGGCGACGTGTTCTTCGAGATTATCGAGCCTGATGTACTTGAGTATACTTATCGCTTGAAGCCGGCAAAAGACTTTGGAGTACCATTTGTAAGTAATTTGAATGATGGCGAACAACTAAACCAGAAAACTTAATTTTTCAGAATAAATCTATTGAATTTAAGAACATTTATCTAGTGCCAACAGACCCGCCACAAGCATGTGACGACCTCTATAATACCGATGATATTGAAGGCAATGTGGCCTTCATAGAGAGAGGGTAATCTAATAAATCTCATATGTAGTTGATACTCATTTTTTACAAATTTCAGTGAGTGCTCATTCAAAACAAAGGCGTTGTTCGCCGAAATGGCAGGTGCACGCGCCGTAATTATTACTGATACGAATCGCAACAACGAGGAGTATTACGTGGAGATGATTGACGACGACCTTTCCGAAGATGTTCACATACCGGCCGGTTTCCTCGTCGGCCGCAATGGCATCATGATAATCAATCAATTACGGCGGCTGAAGCTGCGCTATGCAATCATCAACTTGCCCGTGAATCTGACCTTCACGCCAGTGCACCAAATTAACCAGCCACCATGGTTGGATTGGTAAAATTTTGCAATTTTGCAAACGCCACTTTGAAACAATTTTAACGTAATTTATCATCACATGAATTACTTGTCATTTGATGCTAGATATAGTATTCATTAATTTATTGATGTGAGTGCACTTGGCACCGATTTCAAGAGCAATAATTGGTTCTACCAAGTGTGGAAAACCTTAATTCGAGCAACGTCAGTTTACGCTTTGAGTTGGTTATCTAGTCGATATTTATGTTTTATCATTTCGCAACGATTGTCACGACTTCACTTGTTATCTTATTATTGTATAAAGAAATACATTGTTACCTAAACAAATATTGTTTTGTTACTTACCACATGATTACTCCAATTTGGGGAAATAGTCACGCACGTAGGCAGCAAAATCGTGAAGTTCTATCATTTCTTGTTGGGAAATACTGAGATTTGTTGGGTTCTGCAGGCGTAGATTTTTTTGCGACATGTCGTAATAACCATCAACAAAAATTACCTGGAAATAATGCAAATTAAAATTCAATAATGCAACTTTCTATACAGAATTACCTTTACAAAATATTTATCGCCAATTTGATGTAATTCAAACGTTAAACTCGCCATGTACTGAGGCCAAACATCCTCAAACTTCAACAACTTCATCAAAGCAATGATATTGATATCATGCCCTGAATATAAGACAATTTTCGGTGTCCCCTGGTTTTTGTCGATTTCCTTGGAGAACATATCATCTACAATTTTCTTTATCAAGTGCCCAGTACCTTCTCGAATATACCCATCACGTTGGAAATTCTCTCCCACATAGAGATCGACTTCCTGCTTCAATTTCTCAGGGAAAATCCCTTCGGCCCAAGCAGGAAGCTCTAACCCAAGCTCCCTTTGCGTTTTTACGATGTCATAAAGCAAAATGCACTGCGAATTGTGCTCAACTTTCCAGCCAAGGTGATCCTCGATGCGTTGAATTACTTCCAAACTATTCTCTGACTTTCCAAACATTGAATGACTCTCATTGTTTAGCATTTGCATTATCATGCGACCCATGAGAGGGTCTTCATGCAGAGGTTTATAGTTGTAGATGATCGGCTGCCAGTTGAGTGCTTCATCAACGAGTGTTGCTGGAGTTGGAGGAAAAAGTCCAGCGAGCACTAGCTGAAGAGTTGTGCGAGCGCGAGCCACCTCGGAGCTGTGCGCCTCGATGATGCCTTCATAATACTCCTCACCGAGAAATTGGCCGTATTTATCACGTAGTTCCTTGCCAAATTCATAGCTTTGTTTGCGTCCATGCTTCAAGAAATAAATGCAAGTTAATTGGTTGTTGTTATAAGTAAATTGACGATTACCTTGGTTAATTCACCTTTGCCGAAGGGTAGGAAAGACACGTCTTTGTGTGGATCACCAGGATAACTTACACGGTGGTCTGGAGCACGTGCACCATGTCGAAAAACCTTCAAAAATATTCAAAAAGTTTAAATTTGTAAATTTGTTATAGGCAACCCACATTGTACACAAGTGTGTTGCGGGTTAAGTAAGGTCAGGTTGCAAATACCTTGAAATTTAATTAGTTTCTAAATACTTACAACTTGTACTAAAAGTAAGGTAGATTCGCTCATTTTAGTTATTGTTGTACTAATTGTTTTTTTGGCGAATTGTAAATGCTACTAATCACGTTCAAAAGTCCAAAAAACTTTGAAATTTGTACTTTTCACTGATTGTGAGTACGCTTCTAAACTATTAAACAATGCTCGGCTATCTAATAAAGCGTTTAATTCAAGGAGTCAGACTGAAAATAAAAATTTGGTGGGCCTCATACTACAGCAGCACAGGCAAAGGTCACCCAAACATTCGGTTTGAGTAATTACCAGTTGCCGTCTGCCTGAGCAATGATTGTTATGTTTTCCTTGTGTGTTATTCGACAATAATAACACGTGAATTTCAAATTAAAAGCAAATAAAAAAGTTTCAACTCAACATTGTTAATCCTTTATATGCAACCCACAAATCATGGAGCTATACCTCAGGTTGCATACACCCTCACTCATAATTTATTAAACTTTAAACAAATAGGTCTCTCAAAGTATAATTACTATTTGATTATGGAGACCTTCAAATGCATGAGTACTTGCTATCTTATCAAGGCAATGTCTACCCCAACAGCTGATACTGATATCAAATGGAGCAACTAATCGAGCTTGGGAGAGCGTGATCGTCGTTAATAATTCGTGTTTTGCGTTTTGTTTATATGCTACATCGTACCTTATACAATGCTGCATGATTTGAATTATGTTAAAAGCACAATTGCTCATTCCAACGATAAGCGCATTCAGAGTGCGGCATTCGCATACCTTCAACTTGTTAAACAAGTGAACAATTGTTATTAAATTAGCATTACTCCCGCTTCGTGAATATAGCAACAATTTCACCAGAATTGTCGAGCGCTGGTGTAGAGATTGTTGAATTTCTTTAGACTTACTCTGCGTACATCCAGAAACTGAGAATGCCAGGTAAGAAATTCTGTTGCAGTTCAGACGGTGTATAAAGAGGGCCGTGAGTGGCCTACCTGGACGGCTATTTTCCACAAATAATCGATAACGTTGTTTGTATCCGCTGACGTCAATAACGTAATCTAGGTGGCTTGAAAAACTGTAGAAAAAACTAGCGTTGGTGATCGTGATTTACAATTATCGCATATAAATACCTTTGGAGCACCCCATTGAAAGTGCATTTGTTTTTGCATTCCAGTGCCGTTAGCATTCAAAGCTCGTCTCTCGAGGCAGCTGTCCAGCAAATTCGACATCATGGACCCAAAATCTTCACTGGTTCTCACACAAATCGTACGTATTTTCGTTGAATTTCTTTGTTTCATGTTCACAATGATAAATTACACGAACATGTGTTTTAAGATAGGCAACCAGTTATGTACGTTATGTGTATGCTTCTGCCTAACTTAACCTAGCATCAAAGTAAAAATTGTAACGGAAAGTGAAAATGTGTTTTAGATTTTTAGACATGGACACAGATCTCCTGATCAAGCAATCAATTACCCAGGTGATCCATATGAAAATGAGCAATATTTACCGTACGGAAAAGGCGAATTAACATTGGTAAGTACTCCAACCATGAATTCCAATTTTTGGTTAATACTGCTATATTGTAGCAAGGCAGAAAGCAGAGCTACACTTTTGGACAACATCTTCGACAACGTTATGGTCACTTCCTCGGCGCCGACTATTACAGCGGCCTCCTGGACGCCCGAGCCTCCGAAGTCTCACGTGCGCGCACCACGTTGCAGCTGGTGCTCGCTGGACTCTTTCCCCCAGGTCCCTCCACGCAGATCGACGACGAGCTCAACTGGCAGCCGATACCCTTCACGTACGCCCCACTTAAGCAGGATGCACTCATCGCCAGAGCAATCATGCAAATGTACAACCACGAGGACCACCCGGAGTTCGGCTCATCGAAAAACTCCCAGGAGGTGATCCGCTGCATGGAGGAGAAGCTGAAGTGGCCAGTGCGTGGCCAAGGGCAATGCCTCCTCGTCTACGACACGATTCGCACCCAGCTTGAGTATGGGCTGGAGATGCCAGCCTGGTGCACGGAAATCTTCCCCGAGAAGCTGCAGCGTGAGAACGACGCCTTTCTACAGCACAATTTCTCGCGTAAGCGCTTCCTGGTGGACGGACACGGCGCTATGATGAAGCACATCTGCGATGTGATGATGGGAAAGATCAAGGAGATGACAGACGATTCAGGGAAATTGAAGACAACACCCAAAATGCATTTGTATTCCGGACATGATGTCAATTTGGCTGGATTGTTGAGTATTTTGGGTAGCTTTGAGCATCGGGAATGGCCCAAATATTTGTCCAATTTGGTGTTTGAATTGCATCATCTTGAGGATGATTTCTACGTGAAGGTACGAACCAAAACATTTTGAAATTCACATGTTAATCATATTTTTCTTGATAGATTTTATACCAGGAAGGAACCAATGCAGTATTGAGCAAGGAATTTGACCTGAAGACGATTGAAATGATAAAACTGCCAAAATCCAAGGAGGATTTGTGTAAGATAAGCGAATTTGTGGAGTATGTCCAGGAATATTTCCCACAACAAGCTTAATATTCTACTTTATAAGTATACACAGCTATTTTTGTACGTTAACTTATGAAATAATTTAATACTTTAGGAAATGTATGACTTTCCTTTATGAAGGCCTTAAACTGATATTTCCTAAAGTGGAATTTATAAATCAAGTTTTCAATGATGATAAAGTGATAATATGCAATGAGATGCTATCTTGTTATATAACAATGAGGTTTCAAATGGAGTTATCATAACTTCAGTAGATAAATGAGTTTCAGATTTACTTATAATTTTTGAATGTTTTAGGCAATTTTCGTCGAAACTTCGAGAACTCCTTACAGATAACACCTCGAGCATAGAGTGCATCTGCATTTGCAGTGTGTGCAAACAAGAAGGAAACGTCGACATCGTCGTCAGCGAGTGAAATCGCGTGCGCGCGCGGTTTGTTGTCTAGTATGTCATTCACCCTGCGACTCCTGCGCGAGGTTGAAGAACGCGTTAGCGCGGCCTGCTCAGCTGTTTTTCCGCACAGAAAGGCCGATTCGCAATTTTCGGCGAATCCGTCTTGGTGGCCTACAGCACCAGGTCGAAACCTGCATTTACGTCCACTTCGAGGACGATTTATCCATACATCTTCAGCCCGATGAAGAATGCATCTACATGCGAATAATTCAGCAATGAAGGGCATTTCGCTGGTGTGGTCATTTCGCAATCGAGCCGAGCACGCTGCGCCAGGCTAGAAAAGCTAGAAAAAGTTGCGGCCGTGCGGCTCTCCTAGATGCTCGTCTGCCTAGGGCAGGCCAACGACCGGCCGGCCCCATCGTCATCGTGTTTGGCGCGGGACCGGGATAGTTCGCAAGACGGAGATGCGTTCCTGCGAACTATTATTGCCCCGCTGCTGCTGCTGCTGCTCCAGCGTACGTGGGGCCGCTGTGTGTGCGTCGAAGACGCCTCCCAACAGACTATCCGTTTCAGCGTGGAGGAGGACGGATTTGAGCCAGCTAGAGATATGAGAACCAAGAAGCAGCCAGAAATTTGAAAATATACCTTTTTAACGAGGTCCACAGAAATCGCCAAAACTGTCATTTGAAACTTACGTATAACTTTTAAAATATTTTGATTTCGAAAAAAATTCAAGTAAAAGTTCTTCATTGATTCAATATCTCCAAGTTTTGTTATAAACATTTTTTTGTACAACTAATATTTATTGAGATAACTGGAGATTTATCATAAGCAGTTTCGCAGCGATTTAGATTTTGTTTTTGCTCATAATTGGCAAACTAATTAATTGATTTTAATGAACATAGCTTCAACTGATAGGATTTTAATTGTACTTTAAGATACAGAATTATAAATGGATTGGTTGAAGCCATTGGGTTGGTTCGACCGCCAAGAAGTCGCGCCATTTAACGGAACTTCCGATTTTTCATCAATACGCAATTTTTCAGTCTACAACGCAGAAAACCAAGCAATAACTTCAACTTGACATTTCCTAATGGCCATCATTAACGAAACGTGTGAACAGTGAAGGTTCACCTCAAGTTCAACCGAATTATGAATTTTTATTGCATTTTTTCGTGTGCCAATGTCACTTGTTCCTAAAAATAACTATTCCTCTCTTATTTTTGATTATGGCAATGGTAAACGACGATGACAAACATTCATTATCTAATTGGCATTGAAGCTGTTATAATACCGAACAAAATTTTCATACAAAAAAGACCTTAAAGTCAAAAAATCAAGGTAACTGCAGTCATTGTCACGGTAACCGTTTCCTAGTCAGCCATCTTGTTCGTTCACTTCCTGCGTGAAAGAAATGCATTGAACCAGGAGAATGAAATGAAAAGTGTGCGTAAATTGGATGCAAATCCAATTCGCCATCAACTGGCTGAATTCCGCGGCGAGAGTTGCGTGAATTTGCGTTAATTATGTGTTAATTACGCGTAAGCCAAGCGCGAGAGTGAAATTCGGAAGCGTTCGCAAGCGCCGCTCGTTGCACTTCCGCACTTCCGGTGCATGGTGAAAGTGCAATTGCATTAAGTAATCAATTCCATGCACAAATCAATGTGCATTCATTCGTTTGAAGTTGCTATGTCCTGATGTTACTATAGCAATCTCATAACGGTGATATCCTGCCGTTAGGAAGATGGCGCCTAAGATGGGTGGTTGTCATGACAACCCTGGATGAAAATGGCGTAGAAAGCGTAAGTAAACGCGTCCGAAACGGAAAGTAATGCGAATTGCGAGCCGCGCGAACCGTTGAACTCTTCGACGCTGGAAAAGAAGAAAAGAAGCCGGCGAAGAAAAGCCGGTGGTTCAATGCTCCAGCGTGACTTCGCCGACGACGATGGCGAACGCGGACGTCGAGAGGATCGCTGCTGGTCGGCGTGCACACGGGCACCAGCAGCACCGCAGCAAGAAGCAAGCGAATCGCGACGAAAAGAAAGAAGAAAGTTACTTTCGCTTTCGTTTCCCAGCGCGAACGCCACGGCGCTCTTGTTTGTTTTGCCTCATTGCTGCCTGGACTACAGTCGAGAAGGAGTCCATTTTGTTTCCTCATGCTGTCCTTGTTTGGCAGGCAATGACGATGCGCTAATAGTGCATCTCATTTAAGGTTATGATGTATAACTACAACGATCATGGATCATTTCGAAAACTGTCGATAACTTTGTTGATATTGATTTTTGGAAAAAATGTTTCAAATAAAAGTTATTCGTATTGAGATTCTCTACAACTTTTATCTAACAAATATTTTCGAGCCGTTATTAATTAAGAAAATAAGAGCTGATAAAGTACGAAGAAGAAAAAAGCGCGCAAATTGTCCTTGTGGGGCGTTTAGCATTTGCGATCGCGACCTTAACGATTCCCAACCCGTGCGACAGAAGGTCCTGTTCAATAACAAGGATATTACCATGACAACCATGGGCAAGTGTCGCACACAACACAGCACACCAACCATGAAAATTACTCCTCCATGCAGAGAAACACAATCTCGCTTGATTCGCTGACTATGCCGCCTCATTGTGTTTGCCTGGGTGCGTTTCACAAATGATTTTATCATCGTTATGACGACCAACAACTTAGAGATTGTGCTAAGCAGTCCCCATTATACATCTGTGCGTTTTTCCTTCGGACCTCGCAAAGTGCGTTATTTACGCTATGCTGCACGCTGTATCCTTAGAAATTCACTTCCTGCTCTACACGATTTATTCCTCGCACAGTTTAATTTATTTATAATTGACCATGCTGGTATTTACACTACTTTATGTACTTCTGAGAGAAAATAAGTAGAAAATATTGTAAATTGGATTTAATAGTAATTATCCTTAATAACAAGTCCCTAACAGCTAACAGATTTTAAGTACCCCATTTTGGAAGCTCGGCTATTCCGCAGAGTTTTGGGACCATGACCAATGTTATTTTTTCGTCAAAATACTATAAATGTCGTTTGAATCATCAAAATCGGTCCAGTAGTTTCGGAGATATGAAAATTTTTGAAAACTCGAGCGATTTTAAGAATTTCCTATCGTTTTTATCGCTACAAACTTTTTTTTCAATTTTTTTCTTCGAACGCGATTTTTGCTCTTCCAATGACCAAAAGGGCATAAACCAATACATTTTTGGAAATTATTCGTCAAGATCTACAAATTGGTTCTAATTTTAGTTTATTTGGGCCCACCGTTAAAAAGTTATAGGCAGTTAAAGACACGAAAAAAAGTGAAAATTTTGCATTTTTAGGACCCCATTTTTCGGGTTCGGGTATTTCCGGGNTAAACCAATACATTTTTGGAAAGTACTCGTCAAGATCTACAATTTGGTTCTAATTTTAGTTTATTTGGTCCAACCGTTAAAAAGTTATAGGTAGTTAAAGACGCGAAAAAAAGTGAAAATTTTGCATTTTTAGGACCCCATTTTTCGGGTTCTGGTATTTCCGGGTCCCGTAGGGTTTTGGGACCATGACCAATGTTATTTTTTCGACAAAATACTATAAATGCCGTTTGAATCATCAAAATCGGTCCAGTAGTTTCGGAGATATGAAAATTTTTGAAAACTCGAGCGATTTTAATAATTTCATATCGTTTTTTTCGCTACAAACTTTTTTTTCAATTTTTTTCTTTGAACGCAATTTCTGCTCTCCCCATGACCAAAAGGGCATGAACCCATACATTTTTGGAAAGTACTCGCCAAGACCTACAATTTGGTTCTAACTTTAGTTTAATTGGTCCAAGCGTTTAAAAGTTATACGCAGTGAAAGAGCGAAAAAAAAGCGAAAATTTTGCATTTTTAGGACCCCATTTTTCAGGTTCGGACATTTCCGATTCCCGTAGGGTTTTGGGACCATGACCAATGTTATTTTTTCGTCAAAATACCATAAATGCCCTTTGAATCATCCAAATCGGTCCATTAGTTCCGGAGATATGAAAATTTTTGCACACTCGAGCGATTTAATAATTTCATATCGGTTTTTTCGCTACAAACTTTTTTTTCGAATTTTTTCTTCAAACACGATTTCTGCTCTCCCCATTGCCAAAAGGGCATGAACCCATAGATTTTTGGAAAGTATTCGCCAAGACCTACAATTTGGTTCTAAGTTTAGTTTAATTGGTCCAAGCGTTTAAAAGTTATACACAGTTAAAGAGCGAAAAAAAAGCGAAAATTTTGCATTTTTAGAACCCCATATTTAAACCGTTATATGTATGTTATATGTATAGTTATATGTATGTAGTTAAATAGTAAATTGTTTCTAACAATAAATAAGCTCTATCAGCATTTGTTTAAGCAATAACTTTGAGCACAGATCCCAGAAGAAATTACACCGCGAACACAAATCGACTCTGTGAATACAACAAATACTTCAATCCGATTCTGCATGCTGCAACAGAGAGGTCTAACGAACCGGCTGATTAAACGCCAGCGAGCGATTGAATAACTTCCGTGTAAATGATGGCACACATTGAAATCGGCGTGCGTTCCTAACGAGCGCCTTGGACGCGTAATGAACGACGCGTGAATACTGCGAAAATCGCGCCAACGAACCTCCTCCAAACGAGGCGATTGTATTGCCCACCAGTTGGAAACAATGTGTGGCGAATTCGGATTTGCATGCTGCGTGCATCTCTTCTGCGCATCGATGCTACGCCGAAAGTCCTAGAAACACCACCACAGAAAAGCGCACTTTCTGAAACCGCGCATTGAAAATGATTGGCGTGATGTCAGCGCGCGCGTTTTTCATCGAAGGGCAATCAATCGCCGTGCATCGATCGATCGATCACATCGGCATTTAAAAACGGCGAGGCGCGGCCGCCGGAAATTGGCTATTATGACAAATCGCGGCGCAGAGGGCGCCACCGGACGACGAGAGTTCGCCTGATTACAAATGCATGTAATTACAGAAACGGCGTTCGACGCTGCGAACGGTGGTGTAATTGATACGCATTAGGTGGCTGCGCGCGCGGCCGCAGCCGCCCCCCGGGATGAGCGATTGCTGAGCAAACACGAATGATAAATATGCAATCGAGCCGTGTGCGTCTTAAAGACTTAATGATTGATTTGGGAGTATTAATTTGGCTCGGCGGTCGGGCAGAGCACGTCCCACCACGGGAAACGAGTGCTAATTTATTAGTTTTAATGGGTTCGCTTCCAACCGCGTTCGCTCGCAACGTGCCATTATATCGGCCGCCATAAGACGCGCGCGCGCGCGCACTGCGCTTAAGTGAGAGGTGCGCGGTCGGCTGGCGCGCATCCGCACGACGCACAATTAAGCGGAATGACGTGATGCGCACTGCTGACGGACAGGGGGCCCCACAGCAAGTACAGAAAAGGTGGAGAGGAAAAGATGGGTTCCTTCGAGGACCATGGGTCCAGGCTGGTGCCATGTGAGACCAGAAGAAGCTCCGAATTGTAATTGCGCATCCAGGGGGCTCGACGCATGCTGAAGAGGGCCCCCCGGTGGGCAGGCGACGTGGAATTGAATGAAAGCTTCTCGATGGGGCAATTAGGTGGCAGTTACAAATTGGGTTCATCAATAAACTAGTTGCTCCTTCACAGCGGATTAACCCTCATCTGAGCAGAAAAACTTTGTGGCCTCGTAAGGTATCGAAGGATACAACCTTTTGGGGTTGTAGATGTTATTTTTGGAACAAAAGGAAACTCTTATTTCTGCATCTTGCCTAAACCCTAAAGGATTCTTTAGGATTCTAATAGATTCTTTTCACACCTAAATTAAGTAGATGGATCAGGAAAATCTAGGGTTTCATCAGGATAGGGATCGGATAGGTCTTTATTAGTTGTAACAACAAAAGGTCCACCTTTTGGGACCTTTTTTTATGTAGTTTCCTTCTTTAGAAAAGTGGTCCCAAATGGGCTGCTCGATTGTACTCATACACAGGTTTCCGATCTGGGTCTGGGTATGCCAATACTACTGGGGGTACCTCACAAAAAATGGTTCCGGAACTGGTTTGAGGGATTCCCAAAGTCATAGTGGTCTAGGTTCAATGGGCTACATCGAAATACTAAAGCATATTTTTAATTTTGTCCAGAAACTAAAGGAAACAGAAAGTTTTCTTTAATGTGTACCTTTGGGCACCTTTGGAATCCAATTTTAGAAAAAACAGAAAGCTCTAGCAGATCAAAACGATTCAGATCACAATTTTGTCTTATTCAGACCAATTATGGCAGCTTTCTTACTACGAACACCATCTGAGCACCCGAACGAATATAATTGCAAATTCCTTCGATTTAAAAGCACATCAAGAACAATGCGCTCTTGATCGACCTGTGTGGGCCCCCATGGTACACCTAATCTAATTGCCCACAAGAGGGCCCCCGAGGACCGCTGCTGGAGGCACTCCAAAGACAAGTTGATGAAGTGGAGGACATCAAGTACACAATGTTGTAGTACCATACTCCAGGTACCCGATCACAGAACCAGACCCAACATTGATTAATACGGACATTTGGGCTAGTTCCATTCATGCACCACCTCGATGGAGGCTACCAGCTTGATCTCAACCATTACCCAACATTACAACCTTCAATCATTCCGGAGCAAGACTCTCAACATCTCCAGCTGGACCAAGGAGACCTTCCCACCTCAACCGGACACTTCGAGCAACAAGTGCGCATCCCGAGGATGAGGACAGGTTGTTGGTGTCATATGCGGACGACCCGAAACGCGCTCTCAATAAATCTCTTCGGCGCGCGCAGAGGGTGGCCGGTGCCGCCAAAGAGCGACAACACAACAATGCTCATTGCCGGGACGGCACCGCCAAAGGCCTCGAGCTTCATTCAAGCCTCGTCGACGACGACGTCCTCGTGGTCGCGTGGTGTAGCGGGCTCTGCTCTCACATGTGGCTTACGCCTTGTTGTCACTCAGCGCGGTCGTGGCTCAAGCCTCTCGCGCGCGCGCGCGCATGTGTATGTGTGACTTAAGCTTTTGTCGCGCTCAGAGTGTTGCGCATTCTCGCGTCAACGTTGGAGAAGTTTCCGGCTTAGGCCCGTGAGACACTGCATGTGGTTGGCCCATCTCCGACGTCAAAGCGGCCGGCGCGACGCGGCGAAGAAATCGGCCTAGATTTTAATGCGCTGGTAATCTTCCCGAAAACGTCACGGGCGCATTGCAAAGCTGATTAACGCCTTTGTGCGACGAGGCGAAATGGCCCCCGAAGCTGGTGTGAACAAAACGGAAATGGCTGTCCTATGAGGATGGTGTTCTGGTATAGATGATATGGTACTTTTTTCAGTTCCGTGTGGGTCCTCAGGTCTCAGTTCTGTATTTTATGCGTTTGAATAGTTTCTCATTAATTCGTATTAGATTTGTTAAATCTACAAGCAAATATTGCTTTTTGTATTGTGTGGGGCAGGAATTTATACAGTGAAGAATCATTCGGGAATTCTGGAACCGGAAAAGCTATCAATGTGTTTGAACATGTGCAATTTTTTTAATAATTCGCATTTTGTGACTTAATCCCTCAAATTATGACAGGCCCAAAAAGATTTCTGAAAGTTTTATCAATAAATTCGCTATATCACATTTGGGGCTTGATAGTTGGTCCTAAAGAAACAAGGGTTGAATCATCTTCAGGCGAAATTGTGAAACCCCTTCGAGGGTTTTGTAATTTATGGTTCCCCAACAATAGAAAATTTTCCAATACTAGAAAACTACATTGATTATACATCAATTGAACTTTATCGTCGATTTTGCCAACTTTTCCCATCCATTTTGTTATCCATCATGTAAATGTACCTTCCAAATTCTGGAAATCAATTAACGACTCATTGCTATTTCCAGTAGTCCAAAAAACTTCAATTAACTTGGACCAAATTTTTAAATATACTTTTGGGGATGCTGCAGCTTTGATATCATTAACTCATGTGCAAAATTGAAATTTTGGGCTAGTCCACAATTATGGGCCAAATTCGTTTACAAATAGGACCCTTTAAAATGACCATTAAGTCAATTTGATAACGAATAGTGAAATTTGGAGCAGCACCTCTGGAACATCTGGTACGAACCTGTTCGTAGGAACCTTCGACATGCTTCGCAGAAAATGAAAGGCACTCGATTCGAAAATAGAACAACGCGCTCGCAGAAGAGCAACAAGCAACCGTCGGTCGGTGGGTCGGTCGGTCGACAAACACATTTCCTATTTCCATCTCGAAATGTCGGCACAATGTGATTCATTCAGAAACTATAAAGCGATTTGAAATAATCTGGAGCAAATATAATAAATGAGGGTGTAAAAGGAGCATGTTAACGCGCGCGCGGCCGAAGCCCGCCATTAAAGCGCACATTAATGCGACACTTTGGTTCGGCAGCCGGCAGATTCGGCACTTTTATGTTTCTTTTTGAAACCGAATCCTTGCCGGCCACACTGCGACGCGCATTTCCACCGAAAACGCGCCGCGCTCCGAAACTACTTAAACTAGTTTAACAGCACCGCCGCTTCGCTTTTTTCCCCGTAACGGTAATTTGGGAAATTTCGTTCTAATGCGATCCAGATCCCTCGATCGCATCGTGTATTTCACTGGTTTCCCATCGAATCGTACACCCTCCATTGAGAAAACACCCATTGAGCATTCAGCTCGGTAACAAATTGCCCGCTTTCACCGGCACTTCCGAATCCTGCCCTCGGAATGAGACAATCGCCGATTGTCACAACAGCAGCGCCAGAATCGGTCGGCACTTGATGCGCAATGCCGACAATTCGTTGGCACGTTGTTATCAGCACACAGGCGCATTGTGCGCGCACAATGAGGGCGGCTTGTTGAAGGCGATCCCGAAGGAGTACAATGCCGCACAAAGTCGCCGCCGACGGCGTCGATGTCCATCGACTTCTTCAGCGCCAATGTCATCGATGATGGTTGTTGGGCACCCCCGAGCTGGGTTCGGCGTCTCGCTCCGATCGAGGCCACGGGTCGCATCGTCGTTAAATGCGTGCGTAAGTCATCATCATTGTGCTAAGTCGACAGGCGCACAAACGGCCGACAAAAAAGCGCCTCGGTGCGTGATGGGGCCGCTCGCAGCGGGCACGTATTCAGAGCGGTGCGTTTGTCGCGGCCAGCGTTACATCTTTGCCGACCACCTACATACATGTCGGAACTGAGGCCCTCGGCTCGGCCTGAGCCCCGCCATGTGAGAACGGCCCAGCGCGCCGACACCCAGGCCTGTTTCTGTTCCGAAATGACATTTTCGGTACTCAATTTGTTGTTTTGTTGGTGCCTTTCGGTGCGCGCTCCTCCACTCGTGTGTCATTATGCTGCCACGGATATGTTGATGTCTGGTGGTGTTCGGTGGTCATATCATTGTTGCATCGATGAATTAGGCCGTCGTTTTTGGCTAATATTATTACGGCCGCCTTTGGGGCACTTTGAAATTTTGCCGCGGCCCCAGCGAGCGTCCAAAGCCACTTCCCATCAGCTTCGGATTTGGCACACAACGTTCGTGTGCACAACAACTTGTTGTCGGCGCACATTTGGCCGAACAAGTGAAAGGGGAATTTGCAAAGAATTTATTATGCATCTCTTTGTATTCGGTTGCATCCCATCAAGTACTCAATCTTGTAATTGTTTATTTTCTGGTATATGGAGTATATCATGTGATATCATTATGATACTTGACAATTAATCAATTTTTAATCAATAATTGACAATGCAAATATTTTCCAAATTTACAAAAAGATTTGCTTAAAATTAACAAATCTGAATTGAATTGTACTGAATTGTACTTTCTGAATCACTATTGAAAAAGAGTAATACAACTATTTATTAACAAAAGAAAAATTGCTTCCTCCGTTCAGAAATGTATTTGTATGAAAAATGAAGTTTTTACAACTGGAATCATCAAGTTTGCAACTTGTTGCCTATCATGTTCGCGAATTCCGTCGGGCAGAGCGGCAGCGTTAATTAATTGACGATTAATTTATGTAATAGACCATTCATAAGCGAACGCGAATAAACCATGGCAGATTGAATAACGAGCGCGTTCGGCTAATTCGCCACACGCCTATTACTCCTAATTTATGTAGAGCACTACTTTGCATACTAATGAGCGCTCTGGATGCGAATAACGATGGATTAATGATCGCGTTATGATCGTAATGCGATGACGCGGTGATCATTGCATTTGTCGCATTTGTCGATGATAGCAATAGCGAACATTTCGCGCACTCGAGTTAACAAGTTACAAAGAAGTCACCATCAAGCAGCAAACAATGGACGAAGATGCCATAATACGAGTCGGCCCCAAATTACGACCTGGTGCGATATGAAGAGCCACCCGAGTGCGTTTTTGCGGCGGCGAACGAACCGCACGCAGAAAACCAATTTCCGCGCCGAATACACGCCAATAATATGCATAAGATATGCACGCGAGTGCGGTAACGTACGGCTCATTAGCATATTATGTAGGGCTGGCGTGACAGTTTTGTTTCTCTGCGTCCGTCGGTTGCGTTCGGCGTGCGATGGAATGCGTGAAGAAATGCGATGCGGCCCCGAAATCGAAGACCCGAAAGCGGCCTCGAGGCAACCAACAAGTTGGGTGTCGCGCCACCAGGTCTCCTGTGTTGTACCATGGGTCGGTTCGGCCTGCGCCTCGCTGTCTGCCGGATCCGAAGGGTGTTGGGCCATTGTTTCGGCTTTGACCCAGGCCGACATCTCGAAGAGCGGCGAGAAAAAACGGACGCCCAAAACGCACTTCATCAATGCCTCGACCGCGGTCTTCATGACTTCATTGAAATGCAATTTGATGGCCAGATTATTGCCATCGGACGGAATTGAATGTGACCATGGGTTTGTGAGTGCCGACCCCGACCGGAAAGCCCATCGCAGATAACTGCTCCTGATGCGACACCTTGACACCCATCAAACCCACTAATAATTCCACATTTCGAGCGGCACAATTCTCTTACAACGTTTTCTTGCTGTTGTTGTTGTTGTTGTCTCTTCTTCGAGCGTCCGAGGAAAAAAGCGAAATGACAGTTGACATATCCACGGCTTACAATAATCAAGAGACAACATAAATTAAGGCGGCATTACATTAAACGCGCTGGGCATGTCATATGAGTGTACGAACATATTTCAGCGTCATTTTTCAATGGCACCACGAGGAATGACGTTAATAGAAATGAGCAGGATGGGAAAAAAGCAGCAACGATGAAGATTCCTGCCCAAAGAGAATGTAACAATTTGGCTGGATGATGTGGGATCTTGGGGGATTGTTCAATATGCTGTGCAAACATTCGCCCAAATTCGGGATTACACGTCGATAATTACGCGGATAGCGAAGAAGCCGAACAAGGCAGATTACTTCAACGGATGTAGATACACGTCCTGGTTTATCCCGAGTATCATCCTCGCGTTCAATATTGACTGCCAAATCCTCACTTGATGGGTGCTGTAATTGCGAGCAGCGCGATTTTGGCATTAATCATAATTAACGCGTGAGCGACGTGCCGTTTCAAATTAGATCAACACGCCAACGCGATTAGTTCAATATTAATTATGCCATGAGGTCGTATACATTCATAAATTTCGTGCTCCTTGAATAATTTCTTAGGTGCTTATTTTAATTGAATGGTCGCTAAAAGTGATTTCGAAAAAAACCACAACTAAATATTAATCAAAGATTTAATCATGATTTTTTTCAGGGTAACACTACATTTAACGAATTACTTAATTCTGAATTTGAGGTCCAATAGTCTAATTGTAGTCTAACCCCGAAAATTTATAATATGATCCTTGATGTCCTTTTTATTATTTCTTTATTTATTGAATTCTAATTTGTTTTTTACCAACAATTCTGTATTCATTTCATTTCACATTTAAATTGATCCTAGACACCTAACAATTTCGAAATTACAGTGTCATGGCAATCAATTTGTTGTTGATTATTTGACAACCCTAAAAATTATTTCATTTGTGTTCAGAACGTCCAGCATGTAGGACGCTCCAAATTTCCAGTCGCCAATTTCCCGATTCAGTATGAACATCATCCTGGAAAGAAGAATTGCAGTTGCAAAATCATCTCTGCGTCAAGCATCAGTTTAGCCGATCGCATCCACGTTTTTGGACCACATTTTGGGGCGAAGGATAATCAACCAGGAAGCTTTATGGTTCTTCTTTGCGGCCGTCTAGGATAGAGATCTTCAGACTGGATCGAAGTGTTGAGATAGCAACATTTTCCAAAAAAATTAATAGTTGCCACACATGCATATCGTTCCTCCTCGTTTAAATATTGCTAATGTAACCGATCAGTTATTGTACCTTCGTATCTACAGATTATTATAATAAAAATGCTTTCCTTTCAATTTGATTTCATTTTGTAGTGTTTTTTTTATTGATTTCTAAATTGTGACGTTTCTCTTAAATTCATTGACAGCTAATGTAGCTAATCTTTTCAGACTTTCCAGTATTAATTCCAAATTAATAAATAGACATTTTATGTTATAGATTTCAGCAAATTCCCTATAAATATTTCATTTTTCCCTTATTCTTTTTCGTGTTGATCATTTCGAATAAATTTGCAAATCCTATACATATAAAATTGCAAGGTTATCTATCATTTTTAATTTTTTGAATCCTTCCATTTCAAAAAAAGGATCACAGTGACCTATTAAATTCACTAGAAACTAGTGTGCTGTGTTTATGCAAAAAATCAATAACATGACATAATTGCAAATAAATTTCATTTCTGTTCAGAACATCGAGCGCGATACACGCTCCAAATTTGCAGTCTTCAGGGATCCTGGTCCAGTCTAGGACAAAGCATCTTGGTGATGGGAAAACGTCTTCAGCATCAACCACCAATTTAGCGCACAAGTGGAATTTTTGCAAAAATTTGGACGTTATTGGCAGTCTTCGGGGCAGCATCGCTTTTTGTTGGGCCCCAAAAAGATTGAGATCGTCAATGGACTGGACTGAAGTGTTGAGAAAACTGCTTTCATCGACAAATTTTAAACTACCCATAAATGATAAACCTTATTAATGAACATATATGCATATAAATGTAATCATGATACAGAGGATCCGTGTAATTGAAGATATATTGCCAACTTTTAAATATATACATCTATATAATATCGTTGTATTTTTATTATTTGACTTTTAAATGACTCTTCTAATTATTAACAACATGAGTTTCAAATGTGGTCATAAATTTGAAATCCAGAACAGCCCATTTTGGTCCACCCATGAAAATTCAAAAATACAAGTTTCCCGCCCTTTAATTTTCGCAATTTTCCATACTGCCACCCGCGGATTGTGAAACAACTAATGATGCAGTTTTTTTATGCAAGTTTCCCATCTCCCTCATAATTACTATTTCCAAATTTCCTTATTGAAAGGATCCTAGACAGCCATGCTGTCCAACCGAATTTAGTGTGCCGTGATAGGAGTTGTTGATATGACAGGAGGAAAAAATTATTTCATTTTAGTTTCGAACGCCGGGCGCCTTACACGCTCAAAATTCTTGATCTTCAAAAAATCCCGGTCCAAGTCTAGGACAATCTTTGGTGATGGAGAGCTGCAGTGGGCAAACGAGTTCAACGTCTACCACCGATTTTCGCCGCCGCCGTCGCCGATAGAATTTTTCGTTGCAAATTTGGCGCAATTGGCAGTCTTCTTCGAGGCAGCACCGTTTTTTTGTTCTGTTGGGCCTTGCGAGGACTGAGATCGTCGTCGGACTGGACCGAAGTGCCGAAGGAAGAATATTTATTTCCAGGCAGGTTTTAGCCTATTGTTACCCATCACATCCCAAGTTATCGTTACAAATATTATCACTTGAACGTACCCACCCTCACATTTCCTGTTAATGATGTTCGTTAAATAAATGTTGTTGTTACTTTCTTAATTGCTTGTCTCAAATTTCTTGCTGCAAAAAATGGTTTTGTGATTCTGTGATTTTGTCAGCGGACACAGAATATAAGGTATGGAATCCCGAGATCAAAATTTCATAAGATGGGAATGAAGAATTTTGAATTTCAAAGCCCCTGATTTAAAGGGCTCCAAAATTCAGCCTTTTACAAAGGGGCCCTTCGAATTAATATTTTGCATTGAAAAAATGACATAAATGTAGGTTAAATTCTCAAATTCTGTCAATGCATGAATACATCAAACGATGTCCTATGAACTTTCAAATTAATGGTTTTGTAATTGTATGCTTCTGTCAGTGGACACAGAATTTAAGATAAGGTAATGTCCCTCGAGATCAATATTTCATAAGATAGGAAGGAAGATTTTTGATTTTGAATTTCAAAGCCCCTGATTAATATCCAGGACTTTAGAAAGGGGCCCTTCGAATGAATATTTTGCATAGAACGAAATGTCAGAAATGTAGGTTAACTTGCCAAATACTGTCAATGTACGAATACATCAAACGATGCCTTATGAACTTTTGAAACAATTTCGGAAACACGATGTAGGACTCTCTGGCATTCATTTGATTTAATAAGCTCGCGATATTTTCGCATGCAGCAGCATTCGCAATCCAAATCCCTGCGGGGCTTATTAAACTCGAAGTTTCGGCGCGCGCCTGCTTGACGAAACTTGCAAAAGGATTTCGCGCAATAAAGTTCGCCTGATGTCAATCCTAGAACGCGGCCGAATGCATTGGAACTTTGGCGCAAAGTTTTGGAGGAGCACATTACCAGCCGAGTACATTAATTTGCTCTTTGTTCTCGGCCACTCGGTACTTGCTCTAAGATGCTTAGTGGATTGCGAATTTTTTGCGTGCAGGCGCCGAACATTGCGCAGGAGATGAGATTTGCGTCGAAAGGTGATTACCGAGAGCGCGTTGGCATAATAGCCAATTCGGATTCTTCGCAGTGCTAATTCTAATGCGCGGATGGATCGTTGTTGGTGGACGAACGGATAGATCTTTGGATGGATGGATGGATGGATGGTTGGTTGGATGGATGGTTGAATGGATGGTTGGTTGGATGGCTTTATCGCGGTGTTTGCGAAATGTGCGCGGGCATGATTGCTTCGTTGTCATCTAGTTGGCGCTGCGCGGTATTTATTTATTATTAGCCGCACGCGCAATTACGAATTAAAGACGCGCCGAATGCGACGGCGAACCTCAGCGCATGATAAATGAAAGTGAATTTAATGAAGTGCGCCATCGCGTTTTAGCATTTTCTGATGATGATGATGGGGCGCTGTTCCTGTCCGTTCGTTCGCACGCGAAATGGAAATGGGCCCCGTTTTACGACACGTTTGCGAACGCGCGCGCGCGCGCAGCGTTTATGACAAGAAATGAAATCACGTTTATTATGGCATTCGCGTTTCTTAATTCGAGTTTTCAGCGCGCGTTCGCCGTCGCATTGCGGATTCAAATGCGCGTGTGAAATCTCCCCGTCGAAGAAAACTGTTACCCTCCAAATTCAGGGAGGACCATACAACTTGTTGAGTCCCGAATTTCGGGGCGTAAAGTGGTAATCACTAGAGAATCTCGAAATGGCTTGCCCAAATGTTGTTTCTGAATTGAACGAAGACTGGTAAATGGGAGGTACAGAGTTTCTTTAGATTCAGAATATATTTTGGGTATTCTCATTGTCAGTGTAGAAAACTGTTCTCATTCGGGAATTTCGGGAATTTTGCCAAGTCCATGACCAACCATTAGATTTGAACCCTCAACCGGGTGACCAAGCTTACTAGATTCCGAAAACCCCATCTGTTGGACCATCGTGGTCCCATCAAGTTCAGAATCGACGATCACACATATAAACGAAAAAAAAAACTCATAGAAAGCCCGGATATTTTCTTGGATGAATCCCGACTACTAAAAATGTACTTTCTCGCTATACCCGGATAAAAATTGAACCCAAGAAAAAATCGATTACCTCCAAGGATGCCATCAATAGTGTAGTCCTTCTTTCCATCTGGATCATCACGTCTTGTACCAGATCGCAGTAGTCGGCTGATCGAGGACACACTCGGTGGATCCTGGACGCCTTCCTGGAACAGTGAATCCATCCACATTAGACTGTGCATTCAAAGGATAGCAGGGAGCAAAATAGGGACAAGTTGGGGATCACGATCATGTATGTGTTACATGTATGCCAAAATTCGATTTGAAGGTGCGAGAAAGCTTTTCGAGCGCCGCTCGCGAAATAGATGCGCAAACGCGAACGAGTAATAGCCATATTGAATTTTAGAGTGCCATTAGTCCCCGACCACTTACTTCCTCCACCATTGCAGTCGATCCGGCTAATGACTAGCGCGGCACCGCATTATGCATAAACGCTGAGCGCTGTTAAAAATAGATATTATGGCGGCGTTGTTGTCGTTGGCGCGGAGGAAAACCGTTAGGAGGAAAACTCCGAACCGAAGCTTTCTACCATTGCGCACTCACAATCAGCTACCGCGAATGGCAAACGAAGAAGAACATTTAAGAACCATGGTCGTTTGATTGATCAACCAGCTCCTTTGATGGGTTGAATTGCAGTCTCAGAAAACTGACCCATCTTCAAATCTCTGGGTTTGAGATTGTCGACATAATTACACGTTATCGGTGGTAATTATGGATCAATGGGATTATTTTAAGGACTTCTTGGGCTGTGCCCTTGGTGGCCGGAAATTTCGCGTGCACCGCCTCGCTGGCAGTCGTAGGTACGTGTGGCGAAACAATACAATTATGCAAAAAATAGGGCGTGACATTTCGCATGCAAGTATCTACATACATTTACATATTATTGCGCTCGCGACGTGAGTCGTCGTCTTCGTCGTTGTCGTCGGCGACGACGTCGAAGCTGCTTGGACATTTATTGGCCGCCGGCCGGATAATTTGTTATTTTTACCGGATGCCTTAAATTCACTTACATCGCGCGCGCCCGCTTATCGACCGCGATATCGACCATCATGGACGACCATCCGGCCCCAGCAGCCGGTAATGTTCGGGTTCGGAGAACGGGACCCGGCGGCCACGAGCCGTCCGCACGAATTCGTTCCGAAACGCCTTCCGCACACCATTCCGCGTTCTTCGCGTCTGTCCTCTTCGACAGCTCGCGCACGGTCCCAACAATGCGGACATTTACAGTTTGTACCATGCAAATTTCATTTTTGCTCCGATCGAATTACTTTCACATCGGCGCAAAAACACTATGAACTCTGTGTTGCAAAACTTTAATACAAATCTGTAATTTTTGTACTGGGACAAGACAAAAGTTGAGTGTCAAGTTTTAAACCCAATTTTGCTCGGGACCCAGATTGGGATTAGGTACTACTAAAGGGAAAAACCACAGAAGCAACATTGCTGCTGATTTCTTATAGTCAGAAACAAACGTTTTCCAAATTGATTGTTATAATAACAGTACTAGATTCAGTCCTTGTCCAGGTCAGCCATTAATTTCTAAACAGTATTCCAGGATTAAAGGTCATTCATCGTTACCCAAGATTAAGAATGAAGTCAAAATTTCTTAACTGAAACTTTGTACCTTGATCCTGTTTCTCATAGAGTACTACAAAGAGATATTCTTTGGAAATGTTAAATCTCAGAAGGACTACTACCAGGATAATATTTAGACCAAAACCAACATCTTGATCCATCAAGCCCCAAATTGGTCCAACAAGAAATCTACCAATCAGGCCCAGAATAAATGGCAAACAGGATTGAGCAGTAAAATCACCAACCACACCACGCTATAACTTGCGACTGAATCGTTGATCATCGATCATAATGCACAATACCAGCTCACCGATGATCGACAAACGCGGTGCGCAATTGAAATTAGACGGAAACGCCAACGACGTTGACAGCAACTGCGCACACTGCTCGCCGCGAAAACCACTCCATAAAAACCGTCGTAATATGCTGTTGCAAAAGCCAGCCAACCACAAGGCGACTCGTCGGCCCGAAAAGTGCGGACCGCATATGCCTCGTAGGGCCGCAATCATGAATGCTAACAGCCCCGGCTGCTCATGCGTTCGCGCCCGGCGATCGCAATCGACAATGACGGACGACTCGCGGCAGCGGCGCGCACGTAAATTAATAATTTTCAAACGAAGCGATAAGCATCTACGCCGCGGCGCGCGCGCGAACGCTTAATGTGGGTTTTATGGAAAGGCTTTAATACGATTTTTATGCGCTTTCCGCCGCAGAGAGCTGCGAACGTTTTCGAAAATCGTATCGCACTCCGGGACGCCCGTAGGTGATCGTTTTGCCTTTCTACATCATTTTCGTATTTAATTAGCGCACACACCGTCGAACATTCCGTGTCGTATGTCATGCTTCACGTAGTGAGAGCAGCATCTCCGGATCTGTTTCAAATTCGAGTGATATCACTGATCGATCATCGTACGTTAATCATTTGCATAAATAATTAGATTAATCTATCAACTAGTTGGTCCAATCCTTGATTTACGAATGAATTCATATCTCGGGTCTTTAAGCTATCAGATATGAGGATGTAGCTAGAAACCATTCGAAGGGTCTAAGAAAAATATGACCCACCTCTTGATTCTTATAGGCATTTTTTGTATCAATGGGTTTTTGTACGATTTTGCACACCTCTGATATACTTTTACAAAAAAATGGGTACCAAAATCTTCCTCGAAGCTACAAAGTCTAAAATTGTCTAGAACTGTTCTCTAAAACTGTTACGAGAAACGTGTGAGATGGTACACCATCAAATTTTAGGTATTTTTTCATGAACATTGTCAATCTTAGCTGAACGAATTAGAACCCCAAAGGACACCCAAATTTAAGTTACAAAGTTACTGAATTGTAAATCCTCTGAAAATCCTTTTTGACTAGAACTACCAAAATGATCAGGTATTCTCTGACCCTGTTCAATCATTCCATGTAAATGCGAATTCAATCTGAACGCCTTTCATAAATAAAAACAAAGTGGAACAATGCTACGACATAAAATTACATTTCGGTGTAAATCATTCATTATGTCAGAAATTCATGGCGAAAATTGTAAATACTTCCAAATTACGTACATGCATGATTGTTTTAAGTCAAGGGGCATGAGTAGTAAGCAACTCCTTTATTGGTTACAACTTATACAAATAATGCGTGATTGCTTGAGTGCATGCATGAGAATAAAATCCAAGCTTAATTTGGTTGATTTACTAACATGAGACAGACTTTTCTAGAATGGGTTCAACTTTGAAGGTATTCCATCGTTTAAAACCAGGGTCCTTGATATTAAAGTTTTGATAGATTGTGTACCTCAAGGTACCAATCATCTTGTTGTAATTGATGTGGTACCCTAATGGTCACATCAGGGTCTCACCATCAAAGTGGGTTGTTGGATAGAGGAGGACCTCGTATGGGGACTCAGGGTACTGCTGACCAGCCTAAATTGTATCATCCCTAAAACCCCTACTGTGTCACTAGGTCTAGTGTAACCATCTGATGTCCTTAGGGCACCGACTGAACGATAGGGTACCTTCATCAGGGTTACCAGATAATTTGATTCTATTGGGATTTAGAATGAATTCTAGATTTAATGTCCAATTTTGCAATGAATAGCATTCTTTCATATCCCATATTTGGAAATCATCAGAAGGTACCCTCATTTTTTCGCTTCACTCTGTAGATGCACAAGCAAAATATGCGGACATCATATTAGTGATAACGTATCGATTTCAAATTGCTTGCAATCCGTCAGCACTCATCGACGACTGCCCGCCCGAAGCGTGGTGGCAGCCCCCATAATGGTACCACTTGGAAAGCGGAAAAAAGAAACGACAGTGCGACCTGTCGTCCGGCGTAATAACAACGCGAGCGCGCTCCGGAGGACGTTTTATGATATGGTTTATAAAACGTGCCACGGTGTGCTGGCGCGCGTTGATGTGGTGCGCATAATTTGAAGGCGGTCTGCGGCGCACGTTCCAGTACGTTCGCGGGCCGAAACTTGCCCATTATTACGATGGACGCGGCGCGCGCGGCCCCGGCAATATCATCCGTACCATCGATCAGATGGCTGTCGTCCGCGTCGTCGCCTCTTCGCCGACCGAAATGTCCTCAAGCGTCCGGCCGCGTTTGATCTTTCACCGAGCCCGCGCGGATGCTGGATGCTGGTACCGTACCTCAACTGCATATTCCTGCTGCCGACGGGCCCGCAGCTGGCGGCGACGACCTAATATCACCTATTTGCGCCCGATAGGGGTGTGTGCATGCATGGGCTTACCTTGATCAGCTTCTGGCGGATCTCCCAGCCGAAGATGCTCGGGTTCTGCTGCTTCAGCTGCTCGATGCGCTTCTCCACCTCGGCGGTGGCGACGCGCGGCTTGCTGCCCCCAATCACCCCGGGTCGAATGCTTCCGGTCTCCTGGTACCTGTTCAGGATCTTGGAGACGCAGCCGTG
>JARJDZ010004047.1:0-27753 GCA_030264555.1 Aleochara sp. GC000083 | reverse complement strand
GAATTGCAAAATTATAAGTAAAAAATGTTAAATTTATGAAGTTGGCTGACAAAGTCATATTTGCAAAAGTCACGGGTGGCGCTGCCGTCGAACGAGCGCAACACTTGATTTGTCTGACAAGCACATCTTGTGTCGATGCGTCATATCTTGTGCAAGAAAGTGCTTCGTCAGTTACAGTGCAATCTTGATTTAATCAGAATCGTGATTAAACCATTAAAATTGTTAGTTTATTCGCTAATTGAAGAGATTGAGTATTTGGTAATATGTGTTTCATCCTCAGATAAGTGAGCATCGCCGAATGAACCAGATTCGAAGTAAGATTTTTTCGGCTTCATCATAACCTCCAATTGGCTCCATGTAACCAACCGGCTTCATGCAATCTATGATTGTAAGTACAATTGCAATTTCAGATGGCAAATAAGTAATGTACATTTTCGTAATTAGGTTACTATTCATTGGGTCTTCAGTGTATCTGCAGTTCTTCAAGGAATCCAGCAACGATATGTGAGTACAAGTTTGATTCTGCGTTTTTCTACAATTGTCCCCTGCAATTCGCACAACGACCTGTGAGCACAATACGCATACTGATTGCCGATTGAAAATTTATGAAGCGACCGACTCAATCGCAACGCTGCGTTCAGCGAACGCATTCAATTAAAAGTCATTATGTATTAATGCGTCCACGGCATTATTTTAGCGCATTTGCTTGAGGCCTGCTTCGACAATTCGCAAAGAACTTGGGTTTCCTCATCGGAAATAGGCTCCGGCTTGTAATACAGTACACATTCTGCTGGCGCCCATCGACAGAAAGCAATCATTGACCTGTAAAATCGCAATCAGATGGTCACCAGCGCAGTGCACACGAACAAGGTGGTGAAGTACCCACCAAATGAAACAATGCTACAGGAACTTGCGCCTCTGCGGAAGACTCTTAGGATCCTCTCGCCCACGACAATCAACGTTCAAAGTCTCAGCTGGCCAGGAAAGCGGCTGGAGGAGAGGGATTTAACGGGATCGTACATGCATAGACTTAGGTTACGTTTTTCTTTTTTTATCATTTCACTAGCTGCTGCCTGTCGATAGCTTCCTTCCCGTTGAGCTTTTGTCCTCGCGCGCGCGTTGCTTCATTTTCTATCGACTCAATCGGTGGCGACGACGGCCACCCTCACCCTTCGAGACTTAGCTGCGTTTTAAAGAGGATTTAAAAGTGATAATTAAAAACTCTTGCCGCTCGCTCCTTCTGCACGCCTCGAAGACAGTCGTCTTCATTATTTCGAAAATTAACTCCAATCGATAATTGTCTTTGTTCGGAAATTTTATCGACAGTCGTAAAAGCTCGTTTCCTCTGCACCCAGAGTTGAGAGAGGTGGTTTATTTTTTCATTTCGTACCACCTCGCATCCTGCGAGTCAGTCACCCAGGTCGACTAGAGTCATTAAAAAATCTGCTTATTGTACAATCATCGAGCGCGCGCATCTCGCGCTTATGCGCGAACAAACAAACTTGCTTCCCGCATTGTTTCTGTTTGTCCTCATCATCGTGCGCTTTAACGACAATATGGCCGCGACAAAAACCTCTCCCGGCTCGCTAAAATATTCATCGCACACGTGTAGATTGGGTAAACGATGCCGCCATCATCATCGTCGACGTCGTCGTCGTAGCGTTTGCGGTCGGCGTTCTTGCTGCTCTCTCAGACCCGATTTAGATAAATACCCAGCGCATACATGCATACACAAAACACAAATGTTTGTTATTTGTTAATATTTCCCCGAAGCGCGCGGCATTCCCATTTATTTATTCTTGCGAGAGATGTTTAGCTGATGATGTATATAGCGTAAACAGACGCCCAGCGAGAGAGCTTTGCGTGCGCGTCCTGCACGCTGGTTGTTGTGCCGACATTTGTCTCTTCTTCGTGCGGGCAAACACCAAGTGGAGCTCCCCTTCAGGCGGATTCCGGGGGGAAATGCAAAATTAAACAGTAAAATGGGAAAACACTTTTATACTTTATGTTTTCTTAGTGCGTTTATGCACTTGTTGTATGCTCACTCATTTGACAAACTAGTTTATTGTTTAATAACTTGGTTATTGCCAATATGATATTCATATTTGCACATTAGTAGATTTTTGATCATTTGAAGCATGTTCAGTAATTTTACTTACTTGGTCAAAGCGATTGCTGCTTTTTGTAATCAAAGACAATTTCATTTCCTAGTATCCATCCGAAATGGGAAGTGTTTCCGTGCACTGTTGATAACTTTCATAAAATCCAATGAAGTTTACAATTAATAAGAATATCCAAAAGAGAGTTTGATAATTTTCTCACAATCCGTAGATAGAAACTTCGAGCTTGCAAGTTAATGAATGAACTCGACAAAGTATTGAGAGAAAAAAAACTATACAATCATTTATTGGCGGCGCCTCATGTTATCAGTGATAGTGGGACTGAGTCGCGTGTTTCAATCCTCTCGTACGACCCGCAACTTCAGCATGCGCACATGCACAATTGCACACACATCACACAAATTTGGATGCCGCATCCGATGAGTTATCACCTGCACCAGGACAACAATACGTCGATATCACTTGTGAGGATATTATCCAGGATAGGTGTTTGCATCACATTGATGATGATGATGACGACGTCGTCAGCGTGGTTCTTCGTGTACATCCTCGTGGTCGCACGTGCAGATCACTGTAATTTCGCGCGCGCGAGCGGTACTTTTTGAATTCAAAGTTAGCACGCCGCGCTTTTCGCTTCTGGGTATTATTGCGTGTACGTACCAGCGGTTGTTCATCGACGTCGTCGTCGTTAGCAAACCAACAAGTACACAACCGGCGGCGGACGCGAAACAGAACGAGCAGCACGAACGAGCGAGTGAGTGAACTGAACCAAACCAAAAGTGAGTGCTGGCTGTCGCCGTCCCCGCTCGCGGCTCGCAACTCGCCGCGGCGGAGAATAATAAACATCTTTTATCTACACACATCGTGTTTATTTGTTTATTATAAATTTACGTCATTTGTTTACTCGAGATGACTGAATTAGAAATATTGGAAGGTTACGTGCTACGTCGTCGCTCGCTGCTCGCTCGTTCGCTTAACTCGTCTCATTACTCGTTCGCACACAATCATCACACGTTTATGCATTTGTTTACCGAATTGTTGTTCTTTCTTCAACGCATTTTCAACCAAAGCTTGTGTGCTTTTCAAGCCCAAAATTCCAAACCGAAATTCACCGAACGAGCAACATGAAAAAAAGTTCTAGAAGAAAATGCTTCGCTCGTAAATATTCGCGCTCGCCAATTCCAATTCCAATCGAATTTTTCATCACCAACGAACGACTGAATTGTTGCATTGTTTCGCATGTGCATAATGCGCATGTTATGTTGTTGATATTTACGTTTATTTTTTTTTCAAGTCCTATATGTGTGCGTGCATGTATTTATAGTTGCACAATGGCAGCGATATTTTTCGCGTTCGGAACTATGGTTATTGTACTTATGAGCGCGCTTGTTGGGATATTAAAACATTTTGCGAAATCGGCGAAACAAAAAACAACAGCGAACACCACACACACATACATACGCATGTGAGAGTATATGCGCGTACAGGGACGGCGTAAATAAGTAAATAAATAAATAAAATAGCACAGTGTTGGGTGTGTGCGTGCCGAACACCGACGCTCGCAAACGAATGAACGCGTCGTTATTGTTGTTTATTTTTACATTTCGCTTCGTTTTTTATTGTCGTTTAGTTTGGTGCATGCATAAGTTGTAAAGTAAACAGATAAACAACTAACAAGCTCCCAATAATTACGCTGCACACTATGTGCTTCGTTCAAAATGCATGTGTGTGTGTATTTGTTGCTATGCCACATGAACGAGCTACTAATAAGCTGAAAAAATGTCTATCGTTTTCACTGGGAAAATTGTTTGGTCAATTTCTTTGGAGAAGAATTAATTTAAAAGGCAAAAAAGACCAAATTATTATAGTTGAAGTCAGCTCCTGCAGAAAATTTGCAAATCATGTGAAATGTCATCGGATCGCGAAACGCGGTGATAAAAAAGCGCGTACCACGATAACTTCATACGTAATTTTGTTTGTTGCTTGCCTCCCTTATCAACAATTACAAATAATTTATAAACAACCGATGAATATGAAATTTAAGTTAAAAACTAGTAGTCAAAAATCAACTACTTGCATTGCATTAATTGCTTAATTAAATCTCCCCAGAAATTTGTTAAAAACATGAAAATGATAGGAAATATGAAATTACATAATCTAGTTTACAAAAATTGCGATAAAAGTAGCTCGTAACATTTGGTGACGTCCGAAATCGAAGATATGATTAATTCATGCGTAATTTTTTGATATGAAATTTATCTCTTATCATTTACTACGACTATTGGCACATTCTTACTACAACTGCGAATCGTCGCGAATCGCTGATAAGTGAGGCCGATGTCCAAGATTACGAATATTCCGCCAAATATGATTAGCAAACGGCTTGCAAAATCAAAATACTTTTACTATCAAGCAGCATTATCAACATAATTTCCCTGCAAAAATTATCACATCAATAAACATCGACTAAAAATAGATGGGAACGTATAAATAACTGGCGGTTTGATTGACACGTTGGCCAACACATCGGTAATGAGGAAATATCCCAGCAATACGGAAATAAATTCAATAATGCATAAATTGCAACAAATTCGCATACCACAAAATTGCACATAAATTGTGCACGTTTCCAATGAAAGTGAAACTTTGAGTTTATCGAAATCAAGTACCATGTTATCTACAATTTTTCGGGAGTACGACTAACGAAAATTTGATATGTAGTTAATAATTTGTTAATGTAAAAAATATTACATTGTGGGGGGGAAGCAACAAAAAAGCCTTGCAGCTTGCAGCACATGTGAATGTGTGTTACGGTTTATTTTCGAGCAAACATAGATAAAAAATGTTTACAGAGTTTATTTATTTGTTCAAAAGTGCTCACTGTGTATGGGTGTGCATAAGCGTTGTTTACGGAATGTTTGTTAGAACGCAATTGTGGTTTTCGTGATAGCCGTCTGATAGCAGTGGCTGCATAATGTGGTTGGCATATGTTCCAAATTTCTTCAAAATTTTGGCCCTTTCCGCAAGCCGAAATTCAATTCCGTTGATAGTAAAAGGAAGAACGAGAAATTCGAATTGTGCATTTGTTTTATTATTTTGGGCAACAAAACACTCGGCGCGCGATTTTCAGCATGCGCTTATTTTCGCACCGAATGCTAAACAATCCATTAGAGATGGATGGCATGCGTGGTGATTGAGGAAGCGTTCGGAGGCGCATTGTTTATGTGAATTATAAATTTCAGGCCGTTACAAACAGTCGGCCGGCTTATATCGGGGATAATCGAAATAAATAAACAATTTCCACGCACGGAAATTGCATCAACGCGTGCAAGACGTGAGAAATTGGAGCCAGATTGCAAGTTTAAAGTCATCGATTGAAATAGATACGGTCCTGTGCCCTGAGTACAGAGTTGTACTTAATTTTTTTTTTGTTTCAAAAAAATTTCATAAAAATTCATGAATTAAAGAAACAATCTTTAATTATTGTTAATGTTAATATATGAGTCGTGGAATTTAATACCAAAAAAAAAAAATTGCTTATCATTTCAATCAGGACTAAGATGTGAAGTAAAGTACTTATCAGTTTAGGCGCCGGCTGGCGGAAAAGCGTAAAAACGTATAAATAGATTCGCGCCTGCAAATCGCAGTCAACTGACGCCAACACGTAAACATCCTCCAGTATTCCCGGCCCTTTTTGGGGAGCGCAGCGCAATATCTTCACGGGATACTCCTCCATGGAAGGAACGTGCTGCTGAAAAAAGGGGGGATGTCGTCGGAACGACACGGCACGCGAAACGTGGCGCGAAGAGAAACTCGAGCACAACCCTTGTTTGTTGTTTACACCATAATAGTATCATAATAAGTTCCACCCTGCGAAAGGAAGCGAAGAATTTCAGCGACGAAAAACTCAGCGTTTGCAATGATGAGTAAAGCCATACAAATGAAACATTCGAAAGGAAAACACATTTTGGGGGGTGGTGGTTTCAATACAACAAGACGCTTAAAACCCAAAGTAAAGAGTTTTAAGTTTCGGTTGAGTATTGTTTGTGTCGCGGATTTGGAAAAATATGTGAATGGGGGGTCGATTGAATGAATGCCGCCACTCGCCTCGCCGCCCCCCACGGAATGCAATAATGTCCGTGTTTCGTATTCGCATCGTCCGCCCCCGCTCGCTTGAATACATCTTCTTAACTCTTGCACTTTGCTCCACGTGCTCTCGCCTGCTTTTCGGTTAAGCCGCCCTCAGATTCTCGTGGGGGGGTGGTGGTGAATTTTCGGGATATGTGCGCTCGAAAGTTTCGATGTGGGGGCGTAAACGTACATGTTTATTTACTCTTTCGCTTTCTTTTATTTCTTTTGCGAGTTTATTTTGCATTCTTGCGTTGCTTGCGTGGGCGCTCGTGACTTTAAGTGATTTTCTTTCGATTGGGGGGCGGTCGTAAAAACATTTTGTTTGTACATGTGCTAATGCATCAACCAATTCTTTTTGATCCAAACAATTGTTGTTGTAAATTATAAATTTTGAATTGCGATTTAATCGGTTATTTCATTTACTTTGAAGTATGTTTAGAAAATGTTGCGAATATTTTGTCATTTAATCAACATCAAAAGATTTTTTGAAAAATCACTTGCATTCATTTTTCTAATCCGATATTTTCTTGAAATTATCTCGGTTGAAAATTGTTTGGGTACACTCTAGAAATCTAATCACAAACAAAAAGCAAGTGTTTATCTTGCAAAATAGATGAGCAATTTTTGCAAAGACAATGTAATGAATGCGTAATCAATCTCGCAACTATGAATTATTATTTGTGGAATGAATCAGTGACAGTGTACTTATATGGCAACAAGTTTCGCGCCTGGTGCGCGAAAAGGATGTTTATACAATATCGGGCGATAATGCGTAATCGGCGCAATGGCATAACGAAAGTATTATTTGCAAATCGCATCGCTCGATCGTTTTTTCTTTTCTCCACCATCGGATGCTTGGCTCGGAGAGATGTTGCAAACTGCTGCCTGCCGGCCGATGTTTATGTTTGCGCTGGCTGAAAAACGTGCGCGCTTCTATAACATGTTGCAATAAACAATTCAATCGAAGTGCTGTCCCAGCAGAAACGGCGAACGAAACCGAATGCCGGCTCGCATGACAACATTAAAATACTTCTGCCACCGAGATTTGCACGCGATATCATCATATGCTGAGAAATTGCTCTGTATGTATGTAATATGAGCAGAATTAGAGCCGGACCTGGCGTTGTTTCGGTAACCGAGAGAGTGATCTCACTAAATAATATCAAATAATCAAATAAGAAACAAGGTCAGCCCACACATGTGTTATCAGTCTATTATTTACCACTGAGCGCGTTTTGTTTGTTGCGTTGCTTTGTCTTTTTTCTTTTTCGCCGTTAGCTCAAATTGCGCATGGTTAAAGCAAACAAATAGAAAAACAACAAAAAGTTAAAGTTGAGGCGGTGTTATCAGTGAGGAGACTTACACTGTAGCGAGATTGTCGTAGAGTGGGTGGCCAGGGGGTCGTCGCCGTCGAGTAGTGATGATGATGATGGTGGTTCTTGGTCCAACCGACGGTGCTGTCGAAGGGGTTGTCGCCTAGATGGCCCTGGAAGTCAACAAACAACCGTTATTCGCGCCGCCAACTGATATCCGTAATAGTAATGAATTGATTTGATTAATTTGCGCGCTGAATGTCGCGGAAGAAAAGTTGGCAAAACTTGTGCCTCTTGTGCCACCTTCAGCCATCAACCAAGCCAAGCCCCCCTCTTGTATTTTTCCGTCTTGTGTTTTTCCCCTTTTTGTATTGTGAATCATGAATCAAAAACGACGCCGCGACGCCCGAATAATAAAACAAACCAAAAGCCGCCGAGGAAATAAAGCAGAAGCACAATATCGTAAAGAGTAAAAGTTGGACCGCTGAAGATGCTCTCCACGCGCGAGAAAAAGTGTGCTGAATGCGGGGCTGGTTTGCTACAAGGGGAGGATCGCAAGGAATAAAAAGCGTGCTGAATTCGCGCGCCAAGTCATTCATCAAGACATTCGCGAATATTTAACGAAGTCAAAACGAAGCAAAAATTTGCACAGGCGTGCAGTTTATTTGATGAAGGAGGCGCTTTATGGCGCGAAAAAGACGAAGGAGCTAAACAATTCGTATGCGGAATCGCGCGGAAAATAATGCGGTTGTGGCGCGGGGGGGGGGGGCGGCAAATGCTCCAACCCTCAGACTTATTTTATCTTATTCTATATTATGTTTGAGGTTACCGCATGTGCACGTTCATGTGCAGTCAGCCGCCTCCACTTTCAGCATCGCCAACCATCGCGAATTTTCAGTTGGCGCGCGGAAATTTATACGGGACATTGCGTTTAGTTGAAAAAGATATTATAATTTCATTCTGCTTCAGGGTTGACGTGCTGCAATAGATTTGAATTTCGTGCATTATCTACCATTGTAAAAAAGTAGTAGTTTTTAGAATTGCTCATTTGAAAATCGGAATGGAGATTATTTTTGCCAATTTTTCCAAAATATGCAAATCACATAACGCACCAAATGTGCAGTTGGAAAAGTCACCAAACTTGACCCAGGTTGCTGCGGTGCGAAAACCGGAAGTGGTCGAAACCACCGTCCTGATGTATCCCTTCCTGTCGCCCGGTCACCGAAAATCATTCCGCACAATCAAATCTTCAGCACTAAATAACAAAAATCACATTTGGGACAAATGTTGGCAAGAAAAATTGACTGACACAATGAAAATGTAATTTGAACCTGATTATTTACACAATGTTTACTCGTTGATGAGCACGCACTGACTAATAGTCCTAATAGACTCGAGATAGATACTCGGGATACGAAACGAACAAACTACTGGACGTGACATTATTTCGTTTGATGTCCGACGCGACGCACGTGGCACTGAGACAATAGAAATTCCCTTCCCGCTGAAGACGACGTCCAACGATAAATGTCACCAAATGATATTCCCCTCGTACGAGGTCGAAAGAAAGTTGCAAAATTGACAAATCAACAATTCCCCCCATCTCTCTCATTTTCGAGCTCATTTCATTGTGGTTTTTAATTATTTCTGTTGTAAGAAATAAAAAAAATTGCATGCAAATACCACCCATATGATCATCGTTCATATTACGCGACTGTGATCTGAGATCATGCATCCACCAAGATGCAAACATTGCACTAAACGATAACAAACAAACGTGCTATCGATAGAAAAAAATGAGCGAACACCTGCCTGAAATAATAAACAATAACTAGGCATGTAACAAGTTGCAATTTCTTGCTTGGTGGCTGTTGTTCTTACTTAATAAGAAACGGCCGTTAATTGTTGACAAAATGAAATGTCAGCAAAATACTTTGTTGTAGTTGTTAATGCAAATCTGTACGATGGCAGAAGATCATTTGTTTTTTGCCATTTGAATGGCTAATTTTTTTGCGCGATCGATTCGAAATTAACACCGAAATGATGTCTTGCAATCAGTCTCTAGAAGATGAGAGAAACAAAGGGACACCGGATGTACACGCCGCGAGATAAAAAACCAATTGCAATTTCTCAATTTACTTCCAAGACGAGAAACAAGCAGCAGCAGCAGCTACAGAAACGAGGGTAGAAAAAGTTCTTCACTCATTCATTCTTGCGTTCGATGTCTTTTGGTGTCGTCGTATTTATTTAGGCGGCGCGATTGAGGGGTGGGTGGTGGACGTGCTTATCGTTATCGGCACTTTTTTTGCGAGCCGAAGGCTTTCGGGGAGATGGTGTGCATCCATCTGGTAAAATTCCTCGGAGATCTTCGGTGGAAGTTTAATTTATTTCCCTTTTTTTACCGAGAGGTGAAACCGCATCTCATTACGAGGCTGGCTCAATAATTGTTTTTGTAATATTGAAAATAAGATCAAAAGTCTCCAAAATGTATGTCAAAAATTTCAAAAAAGTAATTCTTGAAGATTTTGAAACCACCCCAAAAATAAAATTACAAGATTATTAGGAATTTTTAGAATCAAGAAGCTTATTATCAGTATCTTCTTGAAATGAAACCATCTGAACAATTGTGTGAGGCTCTCTTTTATGAACTTTTTTCTTCATAAAAAAAATGAACCACTTGGAAATCTAAAGAAGCTTATCAACCATCGAAAGAAGATGTTACTTGTTTGTCCGATGACCAGAAAATGACCAACCAAGGACGACCCTCCGTAAAGAAGAAACCACCCCTCGTCGGTAAACACTCTGAAGGAGAAAAAACCATCGCAAATAAACTTTAATCTAGCCTCATGCGTCCAAACAACCCCGCAAGAAACTGTCCACTCATGTCTTCGTCGTCAACCCCCATAGCGATCCCTGAATAGTAGCAGCAATCGGGAGAGATCAACAAGACCATAGAGTTTCGTGGGTTGAAAGATGCTCAAACATTGGATGAGTGTTTAATTGTATTTTATCGACCCTCGAGTGAGATCGGTTACATCAAAAACTTTAATGACCATCACAAGCTAATTCCATCTCTGAATAATTTAATTTGTTGATTGTCCATTTGGTCGCTGATGGTGGTGTGGCGACTGGGGAGTATTTGTGTAATTAATGAGTGCAAATATGAGAACGACCGGTTCGGTTTGGTTCGAGACGACCGACGCGATGAACAAATAGCCGTGTTGGAAATCCATCAAGAAATGCGTTTCTTATTTCGGTTTTCTTTTCTGTGCGCAGCGGCTGTTGTTGTTAGCTGCTGCTGGCTGCCATCGCCATCGCCATCAAACGAAACAAGGTGGTGGGTCGGCCAAGACAAAATATTGAGCACACAATGAAACCGGCTCGTCGTCGTCGTCGTCGTCGTGTGTTTTAACTCGGTTTTCTCCACTCTTCGTCCCGCTGGATAAACAAACATTCATTCGGTCGCTTAGTCTCGAAGCACATTTCTTGCGCAGCCCACCAATCTGTTTACACAATATAATTCCAGGGTTGTACTTGTCACAGACGTGTGGGTGGGTGGTTGAAACGATAAACAGGACGCGCGGATGCAAAGTCGACCGGACCGGACCGGAAATGGGAGAAAAGTCATCGCGTTCGGAGGGATCGAGGTTAATTCGCAATAAATAAACGCTGCATGCTGTGAGTGGATGAATGTGGAAGAGCAGAATGATCCAGAGGATTCCCCTGACAACACCCTCGCATGCTCATGGTCATTGGGGGGTGAAGGGTATGTGATTGACCAACTGACCGACCGGAAGTACGCGTAATCGATGATTTCGTGAACAAATTCATTCGTTATCTCATCCAGCAAGCAAAAACGTACGTAAATCCGATTCTGATGATTGCTGTTTGTTAGTTTTGGTTTTGCTTGCGTCGATTTCATCAGTTGAACGTGTACGCACTCGGGTCTTTGGCGTTTAACTATCAACGAGACGACGAATGAAGGAAAGCTTCGTGTAGGAACACAAAGGAAGCGTTTTTTTTCGGTTGCGCGCAAGGCGGACGCACATTCAGTAAACACATAACCCCCAAGATAAATACAAACAATTTCAATGCAGCGCCCAACTAACAAACATACGCGTTCCATGACGACGTCGACGTGGATTGGGATTTTTCATTTTCCTCTGTGCTGGTTTGCTTTACTTTGGCGTTGTTGTTGCAGCGGTTGTTTAGGTGCATCGTGTTGCGCCAGATGCAAGTTTATTTATTTAGTGTCGATGGGCACATTGAGGGGGCCCACGGGAGTAGTAGAGGGAACCAACCTGGGAACGATGTAGAGCAAGTAGGATTGGTATCATACGTCTAGATAAGTACTCATTGTCAGCGAATTACCGTTACTTTTTTGGATACCAGGTGACGTCACTAGCACCACATCCTAAAATCAATGAACTCCAAGTCGAGATGAGTTGTTTCAGAATTTGTTGTTTGACCTGGGGATGTCACAAAAATTCATCAATACCCGTGCACCCTTTTGGCCTTCTATTGTCGTGAATGCTTGCCAGCGATGAGACAAGAAAACTTTTTTAACAACTTCGACATTCACCCAACAAAACACCAATAAAATGCCCAACCGAACGCCACGAGCCGACTTCACATCGAATTTATTCCATATACACACAATACAATAATATAAAAACGACCGGACATTGCATCGTGTATGCGGGGAAAAATGTGAAATAGATACAAAACGGCGGCCGTACAAAAGTTGGGTAATTTCGCGTGACATTTAAGCCGAAAACAAATGATGACATTTCCCTCATATCTGCGTCTCTCTACGAATGTCTACTCATAGCGCCGAAATTGCAATTGAAACGAACCCCAAAAACATCATCATAGAATGCGCAACTTTCATGCGATATCATAATGAAAAACAAAACTTTGCACCGACGAATTGAATCCCTCTTTATCTTTGGTACACAAAACAAGTTGCCTAATTGCTTGTGTTTACCTGCCTCGAGTGTCATCCGTGCACGGAAATTACCGCATGCGTTGTGTAAATCATCACTGAAGGCACACAGGTGAAACTTGGCGGGAAATTCGAAACGAGTATAGCGTGTACTGCACATGCGCGTGGTGCTTAGCACGCATCGACGCGCGCGCACTCTCGACGAGCGGCGCGCCAACGTTCGGCGCGAGCTGGAGGAGCGGTGACGACGACGACGACGGTGACGGCGTCGGCGGCGACGTGGACGCGGACGACGTGGAGAGCGCGATCGACGTGCAGCAGGCACATCGGGCCGAGAGCGTACTGTGAGTACGGCGGCGTGGAGGCCGAAGCAGGCTCTCTGCTGTGCGGTGCGCGCCGCACACACATTATGTGTGTTGTTTACTGTTTACATGTCTACCCGCCTCGCCCGTATGAGAGATGTTGTTTACTTAGTTATATTTAGAGTTTAGAGAAATGCAAAAGGCAAACGCAGTCGCACCACGTACACCTGCCTGCTGCCTCGTCGGCGACGACGTCTGACGTCCTCGAACGACGGAAAACTGTCCGCGCTGGATGGCATCTTCAGCGGGTCACTGATCACCAGGTGATCACCAGGTGATCACTAGGTGAATTTCAGCCCTTCTAGCAGGGTTGACAACTCCTGGACAATTTCCTATCGGTATTTTATGATGGCCCCCAATTTCCTCGACCGAACTCGCTTAATTTTAATGAGTTGTTTTGTTGTTTGTTGCTTGTTTTGCTTTATTTATGCATATGCATGAGACCGGGCTGCGCGCGCGCGCGTTTTGTGTCACGTTATTAGTGCGTATTGCATAATGCAAATGCAATCTACACGCACGCGTTTTACACGTTTTACATGAAATTCTAATAATATCCAAATAAATATTCCTCATGCGCGGAATTTGCCGCTTTATCTTCGCGCATCGCGGCGAACGGAATCGATTTGGCGACATTCACACGAAATTTAGGTAATTAGTACCGATTTTATTTTCGTTTCAGTCTAGAAAATGATCTAAATGTTTGGTATGCAAATATTTTTCCAATGTTTATTTAAACGAGATTTTATTGTACGTTTAAGAGCAATAAGCGTGATTTATACCCGGAAAGATGAGTAAAATATTGCAATTCACAAAAATTTGATACTTCATTTTCATGGAAAAATACACAATTCAAGAAAATATCAAAAATTTACCGTCATACTCCTCGATAAATGTTGAACAATTTGAAATATTCCGTAAATTATAAATTGCACACCGAATATTTAATTAAAACTTCACTTGCATCACTTTAAATATGTCAATTTGAACCAAGAGAAAAGTACAACAATCGAGAATATTTACGTATAAATCATGTACTTGATATAAAATTAGTGCAATCATCAGCGAAATGTAGGAACTTGACACAACATTGTGCGAAAGAAAGAGCACGCACCGACTATTTGCGTATTAATTCGAAATGTATTAATTCCAATGCACATTGTCTACTTACATGTGCACAAAGTGACTGATTATTTGTCAGGGTCGGGCTTAAAGTGAAGAAACAACGCATTAAAAATTGATACGATATATAAGCACGTAGCAAAGAGACACAGTTAAAGTTGTCAAAGTTGGAACAAATATTTTGGTGTGTTTTTAGACTTAGGACATCTCTGAAATAACGCATACCAAATATAAACGCACACGAGCGAAATTGTTGCCATTTATTTATTAACAATAGTAAATAAACTCAAATATGCATATTCGTATATAATGCAAATTATTGCCGACAAAACAATAGTCAGCCGATATGAATAAAATACCACTGCTTCGGTCCGAATGGACGCATTGCAAAAATGTGCCAGCCAGATAAAATTCATACTGCAATCGAATAAGTTCGATCGTCGCGCAAAAATAATGCGAAAAGAGTTTGCACGCGTCCGATAATGATGTCATTAGTCATACGCGATCACGTTAATCGCCAATGCAATTTTAACGACTGCTTAATCAATGCGCCATTATTTCACTAGTGAGTGATTTGCGCACTTGTCAATCAAAATGCTGATGATAGCCCACGATGATGAGGAGGAGAATAGCCACCTGCCGAAATGAAATTGAACGAGTTGGTCGAGTCTTGTTTGTTTGCGCAAAATGTTTTAATTTGACATAATTGTTTGGCATGGCTTGTGCACCAGTGACGATTATTCCAAGCCCCGATCGGAACACAAACTGGAATTTAATTGTCGAACGGCTGCATTTATCGGCGCGCACCGCAGGTACGATCGTGGAAGCGATTGCACACAAATGCCGCCGCTCTGCATAATAATAAAAATAATAACAGAGACAAACAAGTTTTACGCGCGCCTCGGATGGTAAACAAATATCAACAAATTGCGTAATAAAAGGGAGCGCGTGGGTGCATTTGCAATTAGTGCCAGCTGGTGGCAGAAATTCATAAGCGTCAAATAGTCCTACAATTCTGTAGTCCTGTTAATCTACCTCTTCAAACTTTCTGAGACCCTGATATTTCATGAGTTATACTTAAACTAATTTAATGTTTGTTTTCAGATGCAAACAACGCAGAAACAAAAATGCTGGAAATTCCCCAACCAAGTGATAAAGGAATAAAGCTTTTATCGATGCGATCACCGATTGCCGCCCCCAATATACACACACAATGCTGCCGACTGCGCCTGGGAATAAGAAATCAGTATTCATATTAACTACCTTGCAATTCACGCCACGAACGACAAACCTGTGAGGGTTGCGCCGAATTTTTCGCATGGCAATCCGTCCCCGGGTAAAGGTGCAAACTTATAACGTGCAGAACGGGGGGCGGCAAGTGTCGGCATTACGAGACCCTTGATACTCTGACGCCTTCGAGTGTGTGCACTCGAGTGTGTAACAGACTACGAAAGCTTTCCTAATAAAAAGAGACACACCTTATGAATAAAACCGGCCGCGAAGGCATTCGACTCGCAGAAGTTTCGATATCCATGGAGGAGGTCGAGGTGGCGGAGGAGGAGGAGGAGGAGGACGAAGGCTTTCCGGTCCAGCTAGCACAGCACAACCAAACCACACAACTGTGGACCTAGAGCTGCAGAGGAATGAGAAGGAGCTGGAGGAGAAGGCGGAATGGGAACCCCCTTAAGAAATGCAAAAATGAAGCGTCAAGAAAGTCGACACCATCATGGGGATGCTGCCCTCGCCGTTCGCGGGGATGCTGGATCGGCGAATTATTATTACAAATTGCCATCCATCGTGTCGCAAACTTTATATTAATAAAGTTTAGTGCGCGCGTGCGGCCCAATTTCGGGCAAGAAGTTGAAATTAGAAGAATTGCAATTAGCGCGCCCGCTTGATTGAATAGTAATTTATTAGATTCTACGCATCCAAGGTATGTTGAAATGTGACGTGATTTTTCTGCACGACGCGTCGATGATGATTGCGTTTGCATTCGTTGCCGCCTCTTTCTCTCTATCTTTGCCCGCAGCGTATCTGTATAGTAATTGTAATTCGAATTTCACTATTGACAGACATCCGGCACGCGATATGAATACGGAATGGAATCGGAGCGAGCGAATATGGAATCAGACAAGAAGTAAATCAAAAAAGTTGACACATCTCCGAATCCTTGCTGATGAACGCATTCATGCGCACCGACAACCGGCCCAATCCGTCCTGGTCATCTGATTGACTGTCCACAAACACTTTTTGGATGGCGAATTTATTACTTCCATCCTTTCGGACGCATCCAAAAAAGGTAACATGAAATTTGATTTTTACATTATGCAATTTTGTATTTCTTGGTTTCAGTCGTCCATAATTTTAAGATTATCCCGTGCAAGTATCATTTACGTGGGGGCGGTCCCATAACGTCGTAGATTAATTCCCAGCCAAATTAAACTCGAATTGTTGGGAGTTCTTGTTCCGGCGGGTTCACCTCATACAATGGAAGAAGGGAAATGCACGCGCTCGACTAGCTGGGCAAAAGGAAAACTCCGAAGGTACCGCAACTACCACCCACGTTCCAGCCCTCGCCTTTCCGCTGTTTGCGCGAAATGCTTCGCCCAAGAAACACACTATGACAAGTCAGCAAACTTAAAGCGAACTTTAACAACAGCCAAGTGGTTAGTTGCAGAGTAAATGTAAAAGTACAAATACAACGAGCAAAAGCAGTAGTCCCTAGAGCCATCCTGATCGCTGAAGAAGGAGAGGTAACAACCCAGGAGCCCAGCAACATCTTAAGTACGTCGAGTACATATTGCCACCATCCCTGAATGTATGTATACGCGCACGCGAAACACATCTCAATAGCTTCCTCTAGTTTCCTCCAGGAAACTACACGCACGCCGCACATACACGACGGGGATCGTCCTGGGGAACAACCAGCCGAACCAGCCCAGGACCTCAGGAGGAGAACATGTCAGCACATACACTTGCTCGTGGATTCAATGGGGCTCTTTGTTGAGTGTATGGGAGTATGCTTAACTGGCGTCACCGAGCCATTTTCCGAACGCTAACCGCACCAACCAATGCGCAAAGTGTGTGTAACCAACCCTTGCACGGCCGCGAGCGCCGAAAACGCCATAGGGTTTGGCGTGTTGCTTACTAGCCCAAGTTTTCCGGCTCGCTATGCGCGGCATGTAAGTAAACGTCTTTCAATATACATGTCGTATACATGACGGCAATTCAGCCCCTCAACCCACCGCGCGCGCATTGAAGCGATTCGCCGTGGGAGCAACGACGACGCGAGTTTTCGCTGATTGTTCCCCGAGGCCGTTGTTAATTGTAAGGTAATAGCGAAAAGAAGCAGCCGAACTTTGTCGTCGTACGGGCACGGCCAATGTTTTGCTACATTTAGCTTCCAACGGCGTTACGCCAAGCAAAAGTTTGGCGCAACGCGTAAGGAAATTGCCCGCATTTATCAACACATAAAAATAATGCATTTTGTTAATTTGCAGTCATCCGGCAAACATCGCCGACCGAAGGATCGAAAATTTGATTGTATACACAAATGACACGGCCATTACCATCGAGGATGCCGGATCGGAGGATCATGGCATTCGTGGCGGATCGAGAGGACGAGGAAGAGACGTGGGAGGCGCGTCCAATCTTGGATGTCTTGATACTTAACGCAGTCAAGCAGCGAAGTGAGCGAACGCAGCAACCATTCGGATCGTAAATTTTAATGTGCGCTCTTCCCGAGACTTCTGCACGAAAGTTATCACAATAATTTTAGGAGGACCATAACGTTTAATTAGAACTTCAAACAACGATAGGCCTCACTCCAGAACGCGATGTCAGTGCAGGCACTTTTAATGGAAATTGTTTTTTAAACATAACAGTTTATTTTATGCGCGCCACGACGACGACGGGCGCCGTTGTATCAGGCAATCGAAATTAAAACTTGCTTACGCCCCAAGCAGCGCCGCAATGAATGCGATGGCGGTTTTTCGGCGAGATGCGCTTTCGATGAGTCGGGCGCGATTTGCCCGATTGGCGTTTGCCGTGCGGCTTACACTCAATACCACGACGAAGACGACGTCGATGGCAGCAGCATTGGCTGGCGGACGGATAAGCATGAAGAAACGTGGAAGCGTTTAGTGTAATGACGGGAAGACGAAAACGAAGCGGCGAAACTTGGAGGAAAACTCTGGCAAGTGCATAAAAACTTTGCCCACGAAGAAGAGGGAGGAAGAAGGAAAAACTCCTGCTGCTTGCACTGTGACGACGGTGTGTGGCTTCAGCCGTAATAACACCGGCTTTGCTTTTATTGCTTTGTTTTTTGCACTTCTTGTTAGTATTGAGTACACTCCATACCGAAACACAGAATTTGGGATATATCAGCATCGGGGATGCTTTGCTTTTTGGATTTACGTTCGATTTCACTTTGGCGCGCGCAGAAAGGGGGGCGGCATGCACGTGGAGAAGATTGAAACCGAACGCATCAAGTTGGAAAAACATGAAGAACGACAGTTTGCATAAGTTTTCCGCCTGCATTCGGCGGTGAACTTGGACGAAAAAACGAAATAAAGACGCCTCAAAGCTCGTAGATCTGACCCCAAGAAAAACTAAAGCAAAAACAACACAAAAAGCTTGGAGTTGGGAGATTTGCTGCGGTTGGATTTCTTCATTACACACCCGAAGATATTGGATGAGAAGATCGCTGCGAAGAAGAAGAAGCAAGAAGAACGGAATGAAAATTTGTTTCGTTTGCATTGCGTCTCGCCGAATGGCAATTGTTTTAGGCGCGAGGGCGCGCTCTCTTTTCGCATTGTAATCTCCTTTGGTGTCGCTGGCGGCTGGCGCGCACTACGTTGTAGATTGTTATTGCTGTGGCGGTGGCGGCCGCGAGAATATGACTAACCTCCAGCCGGAGGATGGCGGGTGGAGGCAGCGATTAAAACGCGCGCTCGCCGCCCCCCAACCCCTAATGAAGTAACCATCGCCGAAAAGTTTGCGACGCTCTTTAATGTTCTTTCGTGTTTTTATAATGACACGCTTCGACGATGATGTCTCGCACGCCGAAGTTCGCGCTCCTCGACGGCGATGGCGGCGGCAACCAACGACAACGTCGAGAAAAATGAAGGAAATTATCCAGCCAGCCACGCGGACTCACCCTCCTCCACCATCTCAACCGCAAGCGGGGCACCTTCAGCATCGTCGCAAATTCTAAACAGAAGCCACTCATTTGCCCGAATTGCGACGTCGATCGCAATTGAACTGAAGCGGAATTGACTTACATTAAATTCGGGCATTCTTCGCTGATGGAAAAAAGCAACTCCAGACCATTACAAACCCCCTCGAGATTTTATTGTTCAAGTTGAGTCATCGTTGATCGAAAAGGTAAATAACACACTGCACAACAACACTAAACAATTATTTAGTAATTTGCGTCGTTCGTTGTTTCAGTATCACATGACGCACGGCGATTTTTTGCTTGGTACGATCATTACAATGCGTTGCAAACGTAATATTTGTGTTTGGCGCGGCCAGATGCACATTTTCCACGTGGGCGCCGCATACGACGACGTGCACAACACGCCCGCAAACATATCCTCTCGATGGCCGGACGATAGCGCGGCGCGATTTTCGATTTCCTCGCCAAACCGCCACCGACGCGTCGCGGAGGGACAACGCCGCATGGAAGCGTGGACACAAGCCAGCCAGATGGCAGCGATGATAGGCGAATGAGCAACGAAACTACTAACTGGCGACTGCTACTGCTGGCCGGTGTTAAAAACTACGGAGCGGGAAAACAAACCGTGTGCAGGAACACGGGCATGGAAGCGGCGGCAGCAACGGGGGCCCACCACCAGCACCAGCAGCAGCAGTAGTAGCGGCGTCGAGTCCGACGCTCGCTCAAGTGCACACGATTTTTAAGCGCTGTGTAATGAAATAATGTTTGTCCACGACTGGCTGCAGTCGTATTTCCTTACATGCATGCGGGGCATCCAGACGGGCTCGCGCATTTCCCCGTTCGGAATGATAGGGACCTGATAGCCAGCGACGGGAATGGGGGAATGGGGTGGATAAATCAATACTCTTTCTGCCATATTTGTACGCTGCCGGGTGGTGCGAGTGTGATTGCATCAAGACCTAGAAAGAGCGGGTTCAGAGGGGCCTGCCGGTTGCCGCCTGCATGAGCGTTGTTGTTTACCAGGGACGCGAAAACAAACAAAAAATATTCGGTACACATCGACCCCCACGTCATATCACACGAAGCGGGAGAGAGGAACGAGGAACAAATCTATCAACAGCTTTCACAGTCCTCCACGTCGTGTTTTTTAATAATAACACCGGGAGTCGGGCAAAACAACCATGCAACATTGTTGCTCATTGGGAAAGGTAAATAAAAACGGTCGAAATTCGATCCTCCCTGACTCGGAAACCGACTTTATCCGGGAGTTTTCAATGACGCCTCCATAGTAATTGACATATTTGTTACAGAAATCCAAAAAGTTGGTTAAATCGATGGAAAAGCAGTCAGCGGGTGTAAATGGTGTCAACATGTCACGCGATAATATTTTCCACTATGTGGAATTCGTTTGGGGGCGGCGATGCTACGGAGAGGGCTTCGGTGAGAAGAAAAGCGACACGGAGAGAGTCCATTCATTCGATCTGAAATTACTCCACGTTTCAGCGCACGAGCCTGCTGACACTGATGCTGACGAACCGCCGATAGCGTGAACGTGCTCTGGTGGTGGCTAACATGTCAACGTCCACGAAGAGGGCCACCCCCCATCTCCGACACGTCCATCCGTTCGATGGTCTGCAAATCCCCGTCGGCGCACAACGAGAAATCGTTTTGTTCGTCCTGCAGGACGAAACGAAGTCGTCTTTGTTTCATTTTTTACAATGGACGTTACTCGGATGAAAGGTTTTTTCGAAATGCGATACGCTTATTTTAGAATATTTTTGTACGCTTTCAACGTTTTTCATTCGTTGTCCAGGAGGCGGTGGGGATTTGGAAACCACCAGGATTCAAGCCGAACCCTTCCCTTCTTGCCCGATTATGGTTATCCGATTACAGTTTTCCCGGATTTTAATGTACGTATTGCTAATTAATTTTTATCTTGGCACATAGACAATACACAATACCAATTTCTGATGGTGTTTCACCAGGTCGTCCCCCAGGTCTATACCGTCCAGCAAATGGGGAGGATGAGGATTAAAATTAGGCCGTGTTGATGATAACAACAGAGGCCTGCTTGGGTCAACGTCCCGTACCTGGAGGTCTGTTTACGAATAAACAGATAAACATAAACAAACAGATTAGCGCCCATGGAGGCGGCGTGGACAATGAACAAAGCATGTATGGGAATCGCAGCACATCGGAAGAGCCGTCGTGAAATGAGGTCATTAAGTTGCCGCAAAGCGTGCGTGTCGTCGTCCAACTCCATACGGGGGCGGTTAAACGCCGCTTGTTTATACGAGCTGGCGCGCGCGCTCGCTCCGAGTTAATAAGCCCGCCGCCGCGCCGTCGACGAGCAACAGCACAACATTAATGTGTACACATGTGGCGGCTGCTGCACGACGGCCGTGTTTGCCGTGCTGTATACAGGACATACAACACAACAAGAACCACCTGTGGAATGGATATCCGGAGCTGGTGCCGCCGCCGAGAGGCATCCCAATATATACATGTTGTGTGTATACCACCGGTTGTGTACTACCGGCCGCCCGCTGCTGCGTGGGGTGCTCCCCATCGGCCTACGATGTACACAATACACAACGCGCGTTCAGTCGGAGGCCGCCCGTTGCCGCCGCCGCACGGCACGCCGCCTCCACCAACACCAGCACCACCACCAACGCCGCCACCGCCGACTGGGATAGCCTCGTATCGTCGTCGTATCGTTTATGGCTCGAGGCACTTGTGTATATATATGATGATGGCGTTAAAAGCGACAGACAGGCAAGGCTCGCGCGCATTCAAAATGATAAACGGTCGCTGTGACTGCCTCTCGATGCCGGAGGACTATTCCCTAATTTCCTCGTCGTACGGGGAGGCACATCTCATTTGGTATTTATGTCTTTTCTTTTATCGCATATTATCGCGCTAAATCTTTCCGGTTTCAATTTTTGCCCGGTTCGCTCCGAACGATTATTATCGTTTAGGCGTTCTTCTGTTTCGTCCCGGAAATATTTATGTTACTTTTTCGACAGCTGCATAATTTTATAGCCCCCCCTCCCCCCTCGCCTTCACACGAGGAAAACTAATTTGTTTTGCAATTTCATGAATTCCTCAATTCCCTCCACAAATCCGCATTTTATAGAATTCAATTACCCGATATATCAAAATTTGTCAACATAATGCGAACATCTGTAATTTCCCTCGCGCAATACAAATAGAAAAACACTCGACGAGAAATTAGCAGCTAGAAAATGTTTGTTTACGTCGTACAATATTGATTCACTCTTTACTTTTCCAGGCGCAAATCGTGGAAAGCGAACATGCTGGGAGCGTTGTGCAAGCGATGGAAGCGAAGAGAAGGATATGATGCTGGCTGGCATCCTGCGAACTTTTTGGGCGAATCCGCAGCAAATCGCGGCGTTTACAAGAGCGGACGACAATATATAAACTATAGGCGTATATTTAGCAACTGGGTTGGTAAACACCAAGCATGTTTATTCTATTCGCTCCTCGGCAATTCGAGAATGAAAATAACGTGTAATAAATGCGAGCGCGCATCAAGAAACAGCGCGCTCGCACATACACACGATTCTGTTATTTTAATTGATATTTATTTACTAATCAGCGAGTGAGAGACGAGGGAGCGCACGAATGGGCGAAAATAAATTGCCGCGCGAAGGTATAACATCAACAACAACGGTGATATATGTGTGTTGTTGGTGGCGGTGGTTCCCCGTTCGTCCGCCCCCGCGTGCACGCTAATGGTGGCGGCGGCGGCGACGGCGGCGGCTTCGTTCGTTAGCTCCCTCTTATTCGGCTGAGGGATAAAGTGTTTACCGACTGTTTTGTGTAATTCAATTCTCGATGTTTTAGGAGCGGGCGAAAATACGGATCTAACCGCGCAATAACAACTACAATGGAGCAACATAAACATCAGTCCCTTCATCACGAGAGACCGAATAGAGAGCTCTACATTATCGACGCTGGATTGATTGATTTGTCGCATGTGAATCGCGCACAAGGTATTTATGAAAACTTGTCATTTAGTTGATGGTCAATGTATGTGGCAATTTTGCGCAAGGGTTTCAATTTCGACTCGGTGCAAGCAAGCAGACGAAATCAACCCTTTTAGATTATCTCACCCCCACGCGTTTCGGCACCCGAAAATTTCTCGTTCCCTCAGAACCCGCTCCAGTCGCTCGTGAGTCATTGTGTACATTTGCATCTTTGTTTGTGTTTATATTTCTTTGCATTGTACATTAGACAACGAGCGACAGTAAAACAAATATGCCGAAAAGAAAAACAAACGTTTGTTTTCATTTCCAATTATTAAAATGAAGCGACCGGTGCCTCGGTCGGACGGTTCGGTTGTCTGCTTGCTTCCCGCATTGTCAGGGGGCCCGCGCATTATTCCCACATCGCGTAAGCCAAAACCAGCGAGTGAACGAACAAGCAAACGAACTCCTCGTCCATTCCCAGCTACGGAGGAGCGCATAATGTATTTGGATGTTTGGCTGTTTTCTGTGTTTGAATATGAATCCCTGCATGGTGTACGCGGACGAGTGCGAGAGTGGCTCGCATTTCAGCTGCTGAAGTAAACCCCCAGCCCGATGGTGCGCACTCCAGACTGCAATGTCTACAATTCGGCCTTCGGATGGTTTGCGTTCAGCCTTTCTCCGAACCGATTCGCTCGCTGGCGAGATGGCTACGTTGACGATGTAGCATTTACCATCAATATCCGTGTTGGCTGCTCGGATTATTTAACGTACTGATGTAATTTCGTATGGTTTCATTGCTTTTCAATGCTATTTGATTAGCGAGGAGTTTGGACGGTTTGAATTTACCGCCTTGGAATATTCGTAATATATGTAAGTTTATAGCTCTGCCACTGGTGGCGTTCAGATCGCATCAGTGAGTTGGTGATTTTTTGTTTGGTTGCAGATTGCCTCGTGTGTGATGATAATTTACGGTGATTTATGTGCAGTATCATAATCGAGAAGACTAAAATGAAGAATAGCCGTCCACCAGAAGTTTGTAGTATGGAGAAAATCATCAAAGGTGAGCGATCCTATCAGATTGTACATTGCTGCATCATATAACCTATAATTTTTTGGTACAGATCTTTCATCAAATATGATTAGCATCAAAGTGTGAGATTCTAATTGGAGAGAGCTTCATGCAATAAGGCTTCAGGGACATCTTCTGAAGAGTATAAATGTAAGTTTTTTCGTTTTCATACATTTGATTGCCTATGAACATGTAATTTCTTGTTCCTATAATTGCGGGAGTTGTTCCTGTACATGTTGTCGGGAAAGTCACTCATGACATGTCAAGGAAAGTCACTAACGCTGCTCTGTTGTGTCATAATGTTTTAACAATTGCTATCGCAAGCGCCGCTTCAGTTCATAGCCATTTTGTGAACAATTGTAAGCTTATTTAAACGAATTAATTATTCGATTGATTGTGACTTTCATGTGCAACAATTTCAATGGTCGACCATGAAGGGATCCAGTTCAACTGTGGAAGGCGTTCATCAATGGACAAGGAGCGACCAAGGAGAATTCCATTGCTGAGGTTAGACATCGTTGGAGTAGATGGACCTGCAGCAGCATCACCAACGTGTAATTGTAAGTTTGCCTCTGCGAAATTAATTTGCACAAACTTCTCTTCATCATTGCGCAACGCCATAAACTACACGGTTTCTTTTCGCCTCCCCTTCTCTTGCGCATTGATTAAGCACATTTTTTCGCCTGCCATCGATACGGATTTATTTATTAGGGTGTTGTGATATCGGCGAAGACGAATTTTTAATTTCGGCCCTCATTTCGACGCATTAATCAATGCGCCATGACAACAGCTGCCTTCATGATTGCCGACTTCGTTTCCGGCGTAACTTAATTAACTGCACGCTCATTACTTTGCATATTTTTTGCCTCTTTGTGTCTCCAACTTTTATGCGTCGACACCGCACGCGCAAATCTTCAAATGGCTGGCGATAACCGAGAGGAGAGCGCAATACAAGAGCACCTAAAGCCAACAAATATAAAGAGTCAGGGTTTAAAAGTCTCGCCGCGCCGCTCGCTTGGCAATTTGCTTGTAATTGTAGGTAAGTGTAATTGCCAAGCGAAGATAATAAACGAAACGCTTTATTTCGTCGTCGATGCTTCTTTGGACGACCGCCCCCTCTTGCAGACGACTGTGTGGTCGTGACCAGAGACCTGGGGGACTGCGCGACAACGGCGTCAACTCAATGAGAATTTAAAGGCAAACGTTTATTATATATTATATTGTTGGTATCAGCGGCGATAATCTTGCTGTACGTGCAAGATGCGAGGGAGAGAAAAGGGACACACGCGTGCAATTTTCTCGCGTTGTTTTGCGAACGCGCCAAAGAGCACGCACGTTGCGACGCATGCAGCACTCTGGCGCGGAGTGCTTGCTGATGCTCTTATTTACAGTAAGGACGCACGGTGTGCGTGTGAAGAATTAATAGCGAAGGGCGTGTGAGGGGGCAGCTTCAGCCATCCATGCACGGGGCGCCATCATATGGTAAATATGATGACGCTTTCTTGTTTCTTTATGTGCGCTCAAACTTTACTAAACGTGGCCGTTTCCCCCGAATGTTTCGCAAACTTTTAAACGATTTCTGTATTATGGAGCGCTTTTTTCACCCGCACATCTATTACATTAAGTACCAAGGCGTTCGTTCGCTGAGGAGAATTTATAGTTGCAGTTTACCCGACTGCCTGCCTTACATGTTGCGAATTAAGTGAGTTTTGACTTCACTTTAAGTTCAGTTTAATGCGATTCCAGTTGGCTGGGCGAAATTAAAAATGCCCGGGGTGGGTTGGTGGCGCGCATTAGCACCCGTGGGTGATGCCAACCACTTCAACTCCTCTGGTGGGCAGCACCACGGGGCAAACACCTTACGCTGCTGCTGCTCGCCGTTAACTTTTGTTCGTTCGATGCATTTAATTTTAACCCTATTTACACGAACTGTTTACCGTGCCACCCGCCCGCCCGCTCGAGTGCCAGTCTTGTTCCACGCCGCCAACATGCATGAGAACGCTCTCCACGTTCGGGCGCGCTCTTCTTCGACACCCATCGTCGCCGTCCCCGTCGTCGCCACCGCCGCCGTCCGCGCTAAACGAGACATCGAATACCCGACCATTATTGATCGCTATAACGCCCGACCAAATAAGTGTGCACGGGACCTCTTTCAGCACGTTGGGCTGCCTCGTAGGAAAAGTAGTGCGGGAGCCGCCCCCGAAGTAAGTGGCTGCGCGCTTGCATATGTACATAGTGGAGAGCAGCACTTATCATATTGGTGCACATCCCAGAATTCTCTTCATCTCCTCGTTGGGGGGCTTTAACTAACGACGGGTGATTTGGGATACTTTAATTTAATACGGTTAATGTTTAGTCTGTGGGGTGGGGATATTGTTGACATCAACAAACACGTTATTTCCTGCGGAAATTTCAACCTTTCTTTGGGCGTAATTAATGTCGGAACACGCATGAAAAGTTGCCCGAATTCATTGTAAGAGTAGCGCACATTTTATTCGCAAAAACCTGGCCGAAAAATGTGTTGACGGTGTGCAAGAAAAAAGAGTCGCCTGGATAATCGCAGCCAAAGTCAAGCGATGCCTCATCCCTTTCTGCCGCCCCCCACAAGCTATAAGTACACCGCCACTTGGTGGAGCATCACCAACGGGTGAGGGGTCGCACCCAGTCCCCCAGCACCACCAGAGCAAGGACAATACCTCATCCCACGCTTTGGTTTTTCTATATGCACGCTGAAGTCGAGTGGTCGTCGCGTCGCGCGGCGCGAAAAACTTTTAATTATTAGGGTCGTTTATTTATGACGAAGATAAAAAAGCGAGTGAATTATGGACGACAAAAATATTCTTTTAGTGCGCGCACTGCACATTCTTCGCCATGCCCCATGGCTGCTACACTTTGAGTGCAGGCAGCCACCATCGCTCATCGCGCGTTCGGTTCGTTTTCGCCGTTTTTTAATTATTGCAGACGTGCCGCGCCAATTTATTGAAATTCATAACCTTCGCGCGCCGCCCCCTCCTTTTGGCCGAAGAACGGCGAGATCCGCAGCGGCGATATGGATTTTAAAATATTGCTGCAGTGTAAATAAACCCCTTCGTTTGTTCTCTTTCATCGGCCGGATCCGATCGGGCAAAAACTTGTTTGTCTTTCGAAGGCGACGCCGCCGCCGCTCGCGAGTAAGTAATTCGGCATAAAAATTCAGCGCGTGTAAGCAACAGCGCCATAAAGCGCGCTGATAAAACTAAAACAAATCAAAATAATTTGCAAACACATCCGGCGAGCTGCGGAAGTGCACATCTGAACGGCGGGTGGAGGTCGAAATCGAGGGGGCGCGAAGACCGAACAAGAACAAGAAGAAGTCTCTCGGACGGCGATAGCGCAGCGGCGCGGCCTCGATGCCGCTCGAATAACTTGGCAATCTACGAGCACGTATATCTCTCGGTGTATTTGGCTGGCGGCGTTATTATTTTACAAGTACGAGCTCTCTTTAAATTTACACGCGCGGCGTCTTAGCCGCCACCAGGAGGTA
>JARJDZ010004046.1:0-11724 GCA_030264555.1 Aleochara sp. GC000083 | reverse complement strand
GATTGGTACGCATTGGTACTTGCAGGGAGGAGTACCTGCTAAGAATTATCTGTGGAAGGAGAAATTTCTTAAAATGTCCGCTTGTATGGCAACAGTTCAAGGTGTCCGCACTGTATAATGATACACTGATGATTTACCATGGTACTTATTGTTAACAAAACTTTTATCTATATTTTTCTGTGATTTTCTTCATTGACTTCACAATTCTGATTCCCTTAAAGTCTTCTATTTGCATTTCCAATTAATCAAATAAATTAACTTAATAAAATTTCTAAAGTTTCTGAAGTTTAGTACTCAAATTTTTCAACAATTAATTAAATGAATTTTTCTTCAATATTTTTGCATATTAAACAATTATTTTATCAAATATGATTGAAACAAAAAAAACATTGTTTTTGTCTATATTTTTTCTATATCTAACTTATTGACAAATCAAGTCTCATATTCAACAACAATGAATGAATTACATTCAATATTCAAACCGACTTCAAATCTAATTACTTAAGTTGAGTAATAAGCATTATTATTCGTCAAAATAACACAACAACTATTGTTTGCCTGAGTATAAAAAGGCTGAATTTGGCTAGTTGAAGCATCATCCACAATTTGGTTGCATTCCAGGACTAACCCTCAGAAATCAAAAAATAAAAAAAATCAAAAATGGTAAGTTTTAATATTACATCTTCAATCATATGAAAGTAAATTCTTGCAAGTATTTTTTGAAATTATTACTATAAAATGTCTTTTTTGGAAATTTTAGACTCCACGTTTCGTTGTCATCTTCGCCATCTTGATCACCATTCAATTGGTAACGGCTGCCGTCACACCAGCGCCATCTGCGAATCCTGAAGAAGTGCGTGAAGAGCGTGGGTTGGTCGAAAGCGTCCCTCTTCTGGTTGGAACAATTTTGGGTGGTGTTGGCAACTTTTTGGGCAGCTTATTCGGTTGAGGACAATTCATCTAGATTGTTAATTGAAATATGAACATTTGGCTTCGATTTTATTAAATTATTATCATAATAATTACATATTTTTTTATTGGTTCAATCCTTCATCCAGTTTTTTATTTTATGATATTCATTAAAATCTTAGGTTTATTATAATTAATTATAACAAGTGAATTACAAGTTAAATTAAATTTTAATTGCTTTTTTAACTATAATATAACATATTTTTTATATAATATCAAACTGAATTTATTCATAGATTTTTAATGCATAAACTATATTTTTCCATGGATGAATGTTATCAATCTTTTTCGAAATTTTTCTGGTTTCAAATAAAATCAGGGCTATTCTTGGATTAGAAAGTATTTTTAAAATAAGACTAAATCTAAAAAAAAAATACAAAAACTGATCTATAATTTCCATCATAAATCCAAAATATTTTGGAGATATAAATTAGTTAACAGGAAAATAACCCAAAATACCAAATATTTCAGTTATATAACTTTAATATTGATAGGTTTCTGTAATTTAATTGAAATGTTTAAAAATTTCAAAGAACTATATAATTTTTTCAAATTATATAATAATATTGTGCAGATTCATGTGAGTGAACAGGAACGAAACCCAAAAATTCAAAATTATATATAATTCTTAATTTCTTAATTAAATTTTCTGTACTCCTCAAAATATATAAGTATTTAAATATATATATATATGTATTTATATAAGTACTTAATATAAGTATTTAAAATTGCCAAATAACTATGGGAAGAAAAAATATGTTGGAAATAATTGATAATAATATGAAAAAACTTTGTTTTGCAATCACTGCGTTATAGAAAAATTAATTTCCTGAAAAGTAATTTATAATTAATTAAATTTTCCACAAATAAATTAAGTCATGATTAATAAAAATTTTGAGAATAATATTTGAAATCATAATTTTTATTTGGAATCCTTCACTAAACTAATTAGTATAAAAAAGTAATGAATTAATTATTATTTAAAATTGACAAAAACGAATCCAAAAAATTCCCACTGAAAATTTCTTAAAACAATTTTTCTGTAATTGTTAGAAAACGTAGAAAATACAATAAAGAAAATAGAAAATGATTTCAAAGTACAAAATTTCATAGAAGTTGAAGTTTGATGCATATCTTTCAAGAGCAAAAGAGTGGAGAATATGAGTAAACTCTGAAGTGTGTTTCGTGCGATTTCCAAAGAAACTTCACGAAGCACACAATAACGCCATTATAACTTGCATCCAGCCCCCGATGCTGATGATTGTCCTTCCATGAATGGTCCCCGATGAACGAACGAACGAGTGTCGCTTTTGTCTTCAGCTCTTCTTCATTTTGTGTTTTATTAACCCTCGCCCCGTTGCGAAAACCACCGTCGCTCGCTCGCATTGTTTACGACGCCATTCGTTGCAGACTTATGCGCACTACACGACTTAACTTATAAGTTTCTCTGCCCGAACGAAACTTAGCGTCGTTTGTCATCGACTCCGCGCCTGAAGAAAGGACTAAACTGACGCTGGGATGTGTTGGGATATTGATTGATAGATGGCGCTGAACGGACCTCCAACGATTTTGTTGTGGGGCATTTTAGGAGGGTTTTATTCAATCATACTTTAACAATGCGTAAACGATCCGTTTTTTTGTTTATACTGGATAGCCGAAGAACAAACTGCCAAGGAATCTTGCAACAGCACCCATGATGGTTCCGACCAGGATACCGATGCTGCCAATTAATCCAGGATGAGTGACAATTGGGTTGTCATCTGTGTCTTCGATAGGGTCGGTGTTGGATCCATTTTGGGCAAAGACCACTTGGAAAATCACCAGCAACAATGTCAACGCAATCAACAAACGGGCCTGAAATCATAATAAAATTAACAACAAAATTCAAAAAAAAAATAATGAAATTATGATTAGTACCATTTTTGAACAACTGTTTAAACCGAACTGTTTAACGTGTTAATGTTGTCTGGTATTGTTCGACAGGTTGCTTTTATATTAAAATTTTACTCGTTTGATGTGCAAATATTCGTCAATCAGTGTTTGTGTTAAGTGTCAATTGTTATGAGTATTAGTTATCAGCTGAAATGAAAAATTGTACCAAATGAATTATTGACGAGATTGCGCTATGGAAGTTTTCCTAAAACAATTGTGTAAACATATTTTGCATTTAAATTCGCATCGAACTTGTAGAAAAACTAATAAAATTACGTTGTTAAAACAGACATCAATAAATTTTAAGTGATTAGTTTCGATGCAAAATTTGGAAATTAAATTCTGTCTAATAAATCATGATGAAATTATTTGTTCAAAGTACAGTGATACTTCATTAACAAATGATTTCTCTAATAACGACCAACAAGTGTTTTAAATTTTAAGTTTTTACATTTGTTTTCTAACATTTAATCATACAAAAATTGAAAAAATTTAGTGCATGAAAAATACATAATTGGAAAATTTTAATTAACTGATGCTTTAAAAAACCTATAAATTTTCTTTCCTTGAATTATGACTTTAGAAATAAATTTATTTTGACAAAATAGATTGAAATGAATTTAAATTAGAATTGAAAATATTTTTTTATAATCATCATTTTTACTCTGCATTTTCCAAGACAAGTTATGATTTTATTTAATATTTTTCATCAACGAAATATTTTGAAGCAATCCTTTCAACCTTGATTTGAATTTGTTTACTGTTGACAATTGTAAAATTTAAAAATATTACCCAATACAAAAATCGCACTCCTATGCAACTTATCGAATTGTTTAGATTGTATACCATTCTGAAAAAAAGGATAATAAAACAAAGAAATGAATGGCAGGATGCATGCATTGAAAATAAGTAGACAAGTTATGCGAGAGGGGAATTCATCCGAGCACTTATCCTCGTCGTGCACTTCCGGTCTGGCGTACATTATACATGGAGGGCGCGCATGTAGGTATGCGGAAGAGAGATTTATTGAAGCGGAAAAATCGGCGAATTCTCCAAGGTCCTCGTCTCGTCTCGGCATCTCGACGACGCCGACGACGTCCTTAAATATTTCATAAACTACAAGCACGGACGATCCTCGAGGATGCATGTATGGACGCGTAGAAAGGATAAACGCGCGCAGAGCGTCGTCCTTTTTCGCCAACGGGCCAACGGCGAAATGCCCGAGGAAGTAGTGCACGAGTGCGATCTGTCAGATGACATCGGCATTTCTTGTATTTAAGCATACTACGTAAATACGCTAAAAGTCCGGTTGAGCCGGTGGAAAATTGCAGAATTCCCCCTGCAGTTTACTCGGTTTATACCTTTGTTATCCCATAGACCATAATTCTGTGGTAAACTTGAGATTGCTCAGAATTTGAATAGTAATATTTTGATACTTACTTGAAGATTGCGTTTTTATTGTTTAAGGGATTTTTATGCAGTACTCTTCGAAATATTGCCAAAATTATTACTAAAGTTTGAAGGACTGTTTCTTGGGCCATTTTTGGAGATTTTAGTCAGGTTTAACAGTTTTTCATTTAGAATCATGTAAAAGAATTTGTAGGGTTTTCTAAAATTCCTTAGATAACCTTTTTGGAATTTGTTTATTACCTTTGCAAATTTTCAAATGTTATTACAAAGTTTTGACAAATTTAATCATGAAAACTTTAATAGATTTTCATTCTGAATTAAATAACACAAAATTTCAGTATGATCAGATAGTTCTAGAACTATCTTTTGAAAAAGAGTCAATTTGACATAAAATTAATCATTTTTCATATTTGCAAAAATTGTTACCAAACTTTGAAAAACTTTCTATTCAAAATTTTATGAGATTTCAACTTCATTTCAACCATTCAGAATTAAGTAATAAAAGTCTTCACTATTTTACCTTAAGTATTTCAGAAATATTTTTTTAATTAGGTTATTTAATTTGAAATTATGTTAATCCCTGAAAATTTTGCAAAATGATTACTAAATTTTGAGACACTTTATCTTGAAGTGTTTGAAGATTTCAAGAAAGTTGGACAGCTTCACATTCAAAATTAAAAAACAAAGCTTTCAGAATGGTTTCCCAAGTATTCGAAAACTATTTTTTGAAAAAGTTTTGATTTGGAATGAGGTTAATTACTTTGCAAATTTGTCAATTTTTTTTTTTCATGATTTTTCTTGAAAAGTTTTGGAAATGTTATTAAGTAACGAAACTTTATTAAAAAAATGGAATTTGAAGTCAGTTAAATTACTTTTGTAAATTTACAAAAGTTATTTCCAAAGTTTGACAGATTTTCTGTTGATAGTTTTTTAGAAATTTTCGCGAAGTTTGATAACTTTACATTCAGTATTAGATAATAAAAGATTTCAGTAAAATTTAAATATATTTTAAAGTTTAACAAAAGTTTTCATTATGTTTTTACATGTATTCTAGAGCTATTTTTTAGATTGTTTTAGTTTAAAATAAAGTTAATCAATTTGCAAATTTGTTAGAAATTCTTTCCATTCCAAATTAAGAAATAAAAGTTTCCAGTTTGTTTTTCCAAATATTACAGAACTATTCTTTGTCCTGAAATTTTTTTGGAAATTTCAGCCGATTTTGTCATTTATCCATTTAAAATTAAGTAAGAGTTTTCAGTACGTTTTCCCAAGTTTTGTAATTTTATTTTTTTAAAAAATTTTAATTTGAACATTTTGCAAATTTGCCAAAATTTAAACTGAAACTGAAACTTTCAGCCAAATTTGACATATTTTGACATATGTTACCTAAAGTATTTTAGAATTATTTTTCGAAGTTTCAATCTGAAATAAGGTTAATCATTTTGCAAATTTGCCAAATTATTACCAAATTTTGGCAAACATTATCTTGAAAAGATTTTGGAGATTTCATCGAAGTTTGACAACTTTCCATTCGGAATTAAGAAACAAATACTTATAGTATATTTTCCCAATTTTGGTAGAATTTTTTGAAAATACCAATTTGCAAATTTGATAATATATTTACGAAAATATGAAAATTATACTTAGACATCTTTACATTTAAATTTAAATAACCCAAACTTAAAATAAATTTGCCCAGAATCTATGAAAATTTTTTGAAAGTTTGAAGTAAGGTTCCTTTTTGCAAATTTGCCAATATTTTACCAAACCTTGAAATATTAAAGAAGGTTTAGAAGATTTCAGCTCAGTTTGACAGCTTTCCATCCAGAATTAAATGATCCAAGCTTAAAATATAGTGGGCCAGGTTTTCTTGAACTTTTTTGAAAATTTGAAGTTTAATTCAATTGCAAATTTCCCAAAATAGTCACCAAACTTTTGCAGCTCGTAGAATCTTAAAAAGATATCGGAAAATCGGGGAAATTTCCTTCTGAACGTTACATGTACAAGTTATTAGCTATTTGATACCAACATCGAAGCTTTCTAATCACCATGAAAGTTCGTTTAAAACTCCTAGACATTTCGTTTCGGTGTACCATCGCCATGAAAATGGTGCAAATCGTGGGAATCGTTTGCAGCGTCGATAGGCAATCCGGAGATGAAAAACAGCAATGAATGTGCTCGACTCCGCGCGCACTTACCGGCAACAAACTTCCTCTTGTAAGAGATGCCCGCACCGCGCCAGCGCTGCCGCCGCCGCCGCCGCCTCCCAGCATCGTCGCGAAAAAACGCGCGTCCGCGGCGGAATAGTCGATGCGGTGCCAGCAAGTCGCATTGGCACCGCCATCCGTATCGGCGGCGGTTCCCAGCCATAATCAGGATTCATGTTGGTACGGCGACGACGGAGGCGGCGGTGGCGGAGGCGGTCGTGGCGGCGGCGTCAGCACGGGTAGTGGCATGCATTCGATATAAACTAAACTATACGTTATGGAGCCAACTGCGAATCGATAGCGATGGCCGTTGTCGATGTCGATGGCGCGCGCGAGCGAGCAAAAAGGCACAAAAGCACACAAAATGTTTCCGTTTTGACTGCGATCTATACGTATCGACATCTTCTGCGCAGACTATCTTCCGCAAGTTGTTAAATCTAACTGCACGCGTCTCGTATACGTTGATGTGCGAGCTGGAATGTTGGCTCTAAGTGCTTTCTTAAGTTTGCAAATTTGCATAAATACAGCATACATTCAAATTTCTATTCAATTAATGAAAAAATCATGAAGTTTAATAATAATTACATAATGATATTTATAATTAAATACAGTTAGATTCAAGGGTATTAAATTCAAAGTCAAAAAAAACATATAATATATTTTTTAGATAAAAATTTTAAACTTGATACCCTACAGCCGCGCGCGGTACTACGACGCGCACTGCAGTAACGCAAGTCGCCAGAGACTCGGTGCAGCCTCCCGCGCGGTAGCCTACTGCGCCGCGCTCGTAGCTCACCTGCGAACGGGAGACTAAAGGCGCATTGATTTTAATCGCTTATAACATTAGAACGATAAGAGATACTATAAATATTGAAAGTACATAATGAACAGCAATACAAAATGAATCGAATTCTGCTGGCGAAAGTTTCTATTACCTATTTACATAGGAGATATTTGTATTTATATTCAAATGGTTGTATCGTTGATTTCCATGCTTATATTTTACATTAAACCCAATCACATTTAAGTCAGTTAAATTCTGAATCATATGAGCCCAAGTAACGTATTTTTGCATTACTAGTTCATGAGATATAGCGATTTAAACGTTACTTCCACAATACCCGAACGCCGCGAGGGGTACCACGACGCGCACTGCAGTAACGCAAGTCGCGAGAGACTCGGTGGAGTCTCCCGCGCGGTAGACTACTGCGCCGCGCTCGTAGCTCACCGGCGAACGGGAGACTAAACGCGCATTGATTTTAATCGCTTATAACATTAGAACGGTAAGAGATACTATAAATATTGAAAGTGCACAATGAACAGCAATTAAAAATGAATCTATTTCTGCGATCGAAAATTTCTAATGCCTATTAACATAGGAGATATTTGCATTTATATTCAAATGGTTGTATCGTTGATTTCCATGCTTATATTTTACATTAAACGCAATCAAATTTAAGTTAGTTAAATTCTGAATCACTTGAGCCCAAGTAACATATTTTTGCATTACTAGTTCATGAGATATAGCGATTTAAACGTTACTTCCACAATATCCGAACCCCACGAGGGGTGCCATGACGCGCACTGCAGTAACGCAAGTCGCGTGCGACTCAGTGGAGTCTCCCGCGCAGTAGAGTACTGCGACGCGCTCGTAGCTCACCCGCGAACGGGTGACTCAATGCGAATCAAATTTAATCGCTTATAACTTTAGAACGGTAAGAGATAAAGTAAATATAAAAAGTGTACAATGAAGAGCAATAAAAAATGATTCGATTTCTGCCAACGACCATTTTTATTGCCTATTTACATAGGAGATATTAGAATTTAAAATTAAATGGATGTATTATTTAATTGCATGATTATAATTCACATTTAATGCTATCACATTTAAGTCAGTTAATTTCTGAATCAACTGAGACATATTTTTGCATAATTAGTTCCTGAGATATAGCAATTTAAACTTTTCTTGCATAATACCCGAACGCCGCGAGGGGTGGCGCAACGCGCTCCGCAGTAACGCAAGTCGCGCGGGACTCAGTGGAGTCTCCCGCGCAGTAGACTACTGCGATGCGCTCGTGGCTCACGCGCAAACGGAAGACTCAACGCGCATCGAACTAAATCGCTGATAAAATTATAACGGTAAGAGATATTGCAAATATTAAAAATACACAATAAACAGCAATTAAAAATGAATCGATTTTTGCCCACGAATATTTGTATTACCTTTTTTCATAGGAAATACTTGTATTTATTTTTGAATGATTGTATCATTTAAGGACACTACAATATTTCACATTAAATGCAATAACGTTTAAGTCAGTTAAATTCTGAATCAAATGATACCATGTAACATATTTTTGCATTATTAGTTCCTGAGATATAACGATTTAAACTTTACTTCCACAATACCCGAACGCCGCGAGGGGTGCCACGTCGCGCGCTGCAGTAACGCGAGTCGCGTGAGACTCAGTGGAGTCTCCTGCGCAGTAGACTAAAGCGACGCGTTCATGGCTCACCCGCTGACGGGAGACTCAACGCGCATAAAATTTAATCGTTTATAACTTTAGAACGGTAAGAGATATTGAAAATATTTAAAGTGTACAATGAAAAGCAATACAAAATGAATCGAATTCTGCTGGCGAAAATTTTTATTACCTATTTACATGGAAGATATTTGCATTTATATTCAATTAGTTGTATCGGTTAATTGCATGCTTATATTTTAGATTGAATGCAATCACATTTAAGACGGTTAAATCTTAAATCATATGAGACTAAGTAACGTAATTTTGCGTTAACAGTTCCTGAGATATAATAATTTAAACTTTACTTCCATAATACCCTAACGCTGCGAGGGGTGCCACGACGCGCACTGCAGTAACGCAAGTCGCGAGAGACTCGGTGGAGTCTCCCGCGCAGTAGACTACTGCGACGCGCTCGTGGCTCACCCGGGAACAGGGGACTCAACGTGCATCGAATTTAATCGCTCATAACTAGAGCAGTGTAAATTTCAATTGAAATTCTACTTTTTATTATAACAAGTCAGCGATTTAAATGTTTTTATTTTGTGCAAATTTCGAAAATAGAGCAACGCATATGATACACATATGAAGAAGTTTGAATGTGTGGCCCCCTATTTCCAAAACAATGATGAACACGACGATGTCGACAATACACTCGGCGGAGTTTTCGCGTAAACCAGAAGTAAAGTTAGGTGCTAATTGCCTCATACAAATTGCGAGCGTGGTTGACGTCTCCAACATCGACATCGACAGAAATATGCACTAAACTCGCCGCTTCGAGTTCAGCAAATAAACGTAACAAACTGCCGAAAACAAGCAGCGCCAGCAGCAGACAGCCAACAGGAAGCCAACCAGGACGAAACTGTGCGAGAGATCGTGCAAATGCCTTGCTTGCATTTCGGCCAACTCTTTTCCGTTCCACCATTTCGTGCAGCAAACTCATTCGGAAGCGTAACGAGCAACATTTATTGACCTCATGCATGTCGATGATGCGGAAACGGCCATTAAAACTTTGCTTTCCGCCCCCGAACGCCATCGCCATTTTTAATAACGAAACCGAAACGCTTACTTTCAAGACACTAGTCGACCAAGCATGTTTACTCATTTAGTTTATGCTCATTCCCTACTGCGGAAATGAATGAAATTCAGGCACGTTCGCCCGCCTGTAATTAATTTTATTAATTAAAAAGTGGCGAGAATTAACCGCCCCACCGCTAGCACCGTCGTCGTGCATAACCATATTTTTGTTTCATGCCACCACTCGAATGGCATTATTCAGCATAATTTATGCGTTCCGCCCTCGTATTTCATTTGCCTTGTTTCCCTGCAAATTCTTCATATTCCAGGCATTTCCCAACGTCTTGCATTTCTCGTTAAAGCATTTATATTCCTGACTGGTATTTTCTTGGTGAATTCTACAAGCGTAAACAAGTAAAAGTAGTCAACTTGAAAATTTGCAAATATTTCATTTAAACTGAACTACTAGCGCCAGCTATGATTGGATATGGTTACTAGAATGTTGTTGATTTCTAATTCAACGTAACCTAAAAATAGAAATAAAAGAATAAAACTGAAATTTAAGTGATTGCATCAATAATATTCACCTCTGTTATTAACTAATTGCACATGTAAGTTATTAATCAATAATACATTACAATTAACATATGTTAATAAGCAGCTTTCATAAGTCCCAAATCTCTCTCACTGCATACATGCTATCGACAACCTTTGGGACAACTACATATCTTTCATCAATCTTATTTAGTATATCCAGTGAAATATATACCCATCAAACATTTCACTTTGTAGCTTATCCAAAATTAATCGTTAACATAGTTCTATAATTCCAAGAATCATATTTTTGAAGAATTAACATGAGCTATTCTTTTCAGATGCAAGCAACTGGATTTATTGACAACATAATTTTGCTCACAGCACTAAAGACAAGCTGAAATCTTTCCCTGATGTGATGATACAATGAAGGTGCAGTAATTTATAAAGAAGTCTTTGTATAACAATAGTAAATTAAAATTTTGAGCATCAAAACAAAATGTAAGATATGAAACTTATCACATACTAGATAATTACAAACTTTCAATACACATAATGTCTTCCACTCAAGATATTATAAAAACAGAAACTACTGCACCTAGAAATCTAATAAATGAGCAAATAATTTATTGCCTTGCTTGTTTCAGGATCTTCAAGGGACATATGGATGTATGCAGGTGTTCGTAGAATGTTCAATGTTGTACAATCACCGAATTTTATGACTTAACTACAGCGCAAATTTATGGTAATGTATAGAGTATTACTATATTTGTAATCAGTGCATACATGTACAAAATTTGTTTCTTACTATCATGTAATTCTCTGTTTTTCGATTCCAGTGCATAGTGTATAAGGTTTTCACTAATACTGCATGGATTCTTCTTGTGGACCCATCAGAGGAATTAAGGAAACGTTTAGGCTCAAGAACAGGCGCTGATTATAACATAGGTGAGATTTTCTGATTTATATTTTACATTTTTTCAAAGAAAATTGCGAATTTGTTAATTCTAATTAAAAATTGCAACTCGCGACATCTATCGTTTCGCGGCATAAGTGTGTATAAGTATCAGTGCAAAGAAATCTGCCTTACCGTCTCGGAACTGTCATTCTACTTCCACTATTATCCGGTAGGC
>JARJDZ010004045.1:0-17853 GCA_030264555.1 Aleochara sp. GC000083 | reverse complement strand
CCAGGCAACTTGAAGAATCTTGCAGTGGGATGGGTTTCGAATATTTTCGAGTATGAGTACTACTAGCGCCCCCATAGCGGATTTAGTTTGCGTAACAAAGTATCAAACAGCCTTAAGTTGGAGGCATGGATAATTGACTATAAATCAATTCGTTCACTCAAGAAGTTGATTCGTTCTTTTAATTAAGTCAAGACCGTACTTAGAATGGGAGGGCAACGAGAAGCAGGCCTCTTCAGAAAAAGTGCATTAACGCATCCATCTTTATTTCATTCCGTTAATTTCCAACTTGTTTGCTATTAATTTTAATTTTGAGTTGAGCCAATAAGAAGAATCAATATTTAATATTCCAACATTGACAATATTTTTCAGTTTTTGTGTGGTCCAAAATTAATATTTTCGAATCATCTGAGATTACAAAACAGATGCGAATGATGAGAATGCATAATTTCTCCATATTGTTCCAATGAAACTACATCGAGAAATCAAAACAAAAAATACAATATAGCCTTCACCTTGTCTGGATGAGGTCACCTCATTGAGGTGCGGTGCCGTCCGCGCTCACCCCATAACCAAGGAAGGAGACTTCCTGCTGGCCCAGTATGCATTTGGCTGGATTAACAACCACACCGTACTTCTCCAGGCGGCTGAATACCTCGGTAAGGTGCTCAACATGCTGTTGCTCGTCCTTGGAGGCCAGGATGTCGTCGATATAGACGAAGCAAAACTCCAATCCGGCTAGAACTTCAACCATGAAGCGCTGGAATGTTTGAGCCGCGTTCCGTGACCCAAAGGTCATGAAAGCGAACTCAAACATGCCGAATGGAGTGTTAATTTAGTCCCATAGTTTTTTTGTGGTATATGGTGGAAATTTAATGGAAATTACAGTTTAAGGACTTCACAAGTTTACAATGTCTACCCTTGCTTCTTGAAATCAAAATATTAATAAAATTTATTTTGTAACATTTGTTTATTTTTGTTGTTATGTCATTTAATCGAGTTTGCTGTAAGGACGCTGGGACATTTCTTGCCGAGGTGTGAATCCTGAAGCTCTCCCATAAAATAGTTCGAAGATTAGGATTGTACTAAATATATTAATCTGTTAATAAATATGTCGGAGATGCGCAGATTTCAAAGTCGTCGGAAGGTAATCCTCGTGTGGGACGTTAGCCCTCACTAGTGCGAGAGCGCATTCTTTGTTTAGATCACCCGCTCCTCTAGACTAAGCAAAATATTAAAAAGCGAGCGACTCTGATAAGACTCTGGAAGCGTGTGGGAACCTGGGATGCTCAAGTGTCCTTTGTGGGGGACTTGAACGGAATCGGTGGACTGCTGAAGTAGATTGGAAAATTTGTTTCTAGTTGTGGATCTCGGTCCTGTCAGTTCACCGATATCGTTGAGGCATTACCGAAAGGTATCAGTGTCAGTCTCCGAATCTTTCGTAGTATCTCTTGTTAAAGTAGCATTGTTAATAGTTTCGATTAATTAAAGACCATTGTAAATATTTTTGCAAGTCTGAGTGATGACAATTATGAGTTTTCCCTCGCCACCGATCATCGCGCCCTCGACGCCGATAAATATTTCAATGAATTTTACAATTTGTTATCCTTCTAATCACAATGAACACTGTTGCGTTTTTTTACGCATCCGCCATATTGGATGTAATCCGTTATCCTTCATCTGATCGTGGAAATCCATGTACGATGCACACCATTTGTAAATTGCCATCCTCCCAATCTTGGAACCATTTCATACAACATACACATATGATCCTGCAACTTCCAACCCTAATGGGTTGAGATAGAGAGTGGATACATATTTGCATTCGGTCGATTTCAATATTAATTAAATTCGATTCGATGGAACACAAGTTTTTCCCGGAGCTGAAGTGTTTGGAACCCTTTCACCCTCACTTGCCACCTCACAAGTCGGTATAATCCGACGTCCTGTTGCAACTTCCGGTTATAATTCTATTTTTGTGTGCTATTTTCGGATGGAAAAATTGGCAACGATGCCGACCGGCAAATTAATGCGAGGCCGTTATTGTATATTTTGCACTCTCGTTCGTTGTTGTAACTTGCCAACTTGGCAAATTATGGATCGTGTCTGCAGTTTTTACTAGTTGCCTTCGTATCCATAGATTCAACTCCAATTCCCGGGGTGATTGGGGAACTTTGATGATTTCCCTGTATTTGCTGCATGGTACTATTTGATAGTTTCTCCACAAACAAAGTTTCTTCCTTACTATCCTTATATTCCAATTTAAACATCTTAAATCTTAGTTTCAGTCAAATTTATTGTTGTTATCTTCACTTTCATTGATATTTAATTCATGGAAAAGGAGATGTCATCAAGAAACTCAAAATTTTATTCATTCTCTAACGCTTCGTGGACGCACATTTCCGGTAAATTTCCTCGCATCCGATACGCATTTAATTGTGCCTTCCCAAGAGTTTTCCGCTTTTTCGCCCTAAATACAGCGCTCTGCAACCCGGAAAAAGAGAAAAAGGCTCGGAGCAATGGGGAGACAAATGTATATATTTGTGATGAGATTTATAGTACTCCACGCCGTTTCATGGTGTTTACATCCCTTCGTTCGGTTTTTCCTTGCTGCTTCTTGGTTTCTGCTTCTTGGTATGCTCCTCTATTCAGTGTTGTCGTTTTGCGTCTCGAAATTTATGCGCCGCCTCGTCGCAGATCAGATCTAAGCTACTGGGATCGAGTGTTAGCTGTATTAATTGCTGGAATTAAAAGCATCCATTCTTTGCCCATGTTTGCCCCGCTCATCCCACACTCTCTGCCAGAAATTGCTTTTTCACCGTTGGAATGTTGTTGTATTTTATACTCTTCCTTGTTGGTTGTTTCAATCCCATGTAGAAAGCAATGTTTGAGTGTTCAAATGTTTTCTGATGGGTACTTTTGTTTATTTCGCCTTTGGTTTACTGTATGGTCGCGTGGAGATAAACATGCATGAAATAATCGAAAGTGGCCCACTCACTGATTTGAATGGACTAGGACAGTGATTCCCAAAGTGGGCGCTACCGCCCCCTGGTGGGCGCTGTAACGATTTAGGGGGGCGGTGATGGCATTAAAGAAATTAAAATTTTCTGGTTAGTTGCTATTGAATTGGAAAATTAAGGGGCCCCGAGTAACATATTTTCTAGAGAGGGGGGCGGTAGCCCAAAAAGTTTGGGAACCACTGATTTAGACAGACTCGCTTGAGATCCTGTGAAGATGACTATGTCTCATCTAACCGCACGTGTACACCTACATAGACGAGATATCTCGTCTAATTGTCTCCAGTGTACACGAAGCATTATGAGTGCTTGGAACTATAACAACTGGTAATGGCACAAAACTGATATCCTAACATAACACAAAATTGACCTACGACCGACAGCAGGTACCTTCTCAATGCCCCGTTATCAATGGATTCTTAGCAATGCCTAAATTGGGCAGTTTATGGTAGGGTCTATTGATGTGATAAAGTGAACTATGTTGTATCGGTCGGGAAAATCCCACTTTAGAATAGGATGGGAAATACCTGAATGCCTGCAAACTAAATCGGCTAGAACTAAATACATCTAAACAAGCCCTACGAAGCACGTATGTGGCTATGTATCATCGGGCATATAAGAAATAGATGTTTCGTGTTTATACATTTAATAAACAAACACGCTGCAGTTGATACAAAGGTAGTCCATTTCGGGACCATCAACAAAGGAATTCTCTGAGCCATGCATCAAGTTTCTCACCTCTCGTTGCAGAGCGAAGGCAACTAAATAGCTAAAAGGGAGCATTCACTACTCTCTCTCTACATGTCAACCACAGCCGCATTTCTGAGTTGGCATGCAAGTAGCAACTGGACCATTTGAATTCGAAACCCCTCGTTCGATTTGTGCATCTCGGCACGAACAATCTTAATCGCATCATTTCAATTAAATGCATCGAATTTGCTTTTGGATGCACTTGACGTGATTGGTTCTCCTTTTACCGCCCCCTCCACTTCACCTACATTTCCACCATGGACAATGCCTACTTGTGCATGCTGCAGTTGTTTTGTTGCAATTGACCTGTCTGATTTAATTATTCTGTATGTGGTGTGCACATGGCAAACCATCCACGATTCCTGGCACGCAGCGAATAAGTGCATAGTTAGTTCGGAATGGAATTAAGTTCTAACACGTTTACGAATTAAATGGACACACGCGCACGAATGTCCCGAACGTTTTACAGCCGGTTCACTATTTTCCGGGATGAGCGCGAGTTTTCAGCAAATGAATGAAGATAATGGTTTCAAATTCAGCGTTGTGGAAATTGTTGCATTCGCTTGCACACAATGGAAAATGTGGTAGGGATGTAATCCAAATGAGGGCCGAGTCTCTACGAGCCGACGCGGAATTGAACGGATAAGGCAAAAGTGGGTTTCCCAACGAGTTGGAACTAGATGATGGGTTCATTTAGGTGGAAACTTCCTGCTTGCAAGCTTTCGAATTGCAATTAGTTATTATTAAAAAAATTATTAGAGAGATAGGTATGTATCCTTCTAGCAGGTTTCTAGAAGTATTAAAGGTATAGACCAGCGGTTCCCAAACTTTTGGGCATATCGCCCCCCTCTCTAGAAAATATATTACTCAGCGCCCCCTGATTTTTTTAATTCAATAGCAACTGACCAGAGTTGAAGATAATTGAAATTCAAATATTTTGCCATCTTTCATTTTTTCTTGAACTATAGATAACCCAATCTCTATCCTGGAATACTGGTAGGTATTCTTGAGTAAAATTTATTAATTTTAAAAAATGAAAGAATAGCACTTATCTTATATTTGTTGTTGTTATATTTTATCTCCAAAATCGATTTTCGGCGACGCTTTGCCTTCATCAGTGGATTTGATTTTGACGTTTTTGTTTGATTGCTTTTTTGACGTTTCCATTTTATTTATATTTAACAACAACAAATATAAGATAAGTGCTATTCTTTCATTTTTTAAAATTAATAACATTATCTTATAATGATTAACTTTAATTATAAAATTTATTATTTTAATTTCTGGCAAGATTTCAGGACCCTATTAGAAAGGCCTTTCTGAAGATAGTTTTAATTTTATATTTTCCTAGAAAATAATATTTTAGATTTTTTTAGTCTACATTATCAAAAATATGGTCACGTAATTTGGTAGCTTGCAACCGTTTCACTTTCGCATTCAAATCCCTTAGTCCGAAAATGACAATTTCGTAGAGGGGAGAATGAATAGTAGATTATATTATAAGTCTGAGACATGCAAAATTATAAATGAGTGAAAGATTTGAATCAAGAGTGCGATAGCACAAGTGATATTGTGGCATTTCGCACAAGTGTGATATACGATATTTTATCTTACTGGAGAAAAGTTGATACAATGTTCCAAGAAGCAAAAAAATCCAAAATTACTTCCACCATTTTGATATGACATTTCAAATGTCACAATTAAATCGTCAGAATTTCGTTTCACCTGGCACATTATGATTATATTTGCCAAACTTTAAAATCTTGATACCTTAGTAAAAATAACAGTTTTTTTGTGAGATGTCATTCATTTTGCCCACTTGTAGAAAAAATAGGTATTCATTTTTTCCATTTGTAGGAAAATGTACGTCACTGATTTCACAAGTGAAAAATATTCAATTTTTGTCACTAAAAACGCTCCAGTAAGATAAAATAATTTTTATTGATGTGATAAATAAATTTGCAGTGATAATTTTGAAGTACTTTAAATTTAGGATCTTTCTTATCTGATAACTTGGTACCTCTACCCTCTCTGCGTACGACCCAAAACAAGGCTGGCTTTTCCTTATACAAACTCAAAAAAAATACACTGTACCTGATGTATAGGCTTGTCTTATATTGTATGGATTATTGATTTGCAAATGCGCTTATTAATTTATCAATTGATAAGATGGGACTGATTAAATGCCAAAGATCAAGATATTTAATAATTTACATAATGTATGATTATCTAGATCAGTAGATATCAAAGCAGAATGGATTTTATCTTTTTTACCATAAATTCATAACTTTTAAGTTTTCCCCTTTTTAATTGCGTTTCAAAATTAATGGTGGGTTAATACAGCATGTAATGTAGAAACGCAACGTAGTGATGTAAAGTAAAAATTTAGTTTAAATGTACACCGTTCATACAGAAATGTAACAAGTACGAAGTAACCAATCGCAGTGCTGCCTATNGTCAATTCAAATTTCAAAATGGAATTGGAAGACGAGGACTTAATTCAAGAAGTGCAGCGCTTTGGTTCACTTTATAATAAATGCAACGAGCTTTTTAAGGATAGGAGAGCTCGGGAGAGTAACAATTGACAATAAATGAAGCTGAAGTTTTAAATATAACATGTTCGTGAAATGCGGAATAAGCCGAACGTACACAAATGACAATTTCATACGTTACGTTGTTACATTATTTTGCTGTATGAACGGTCCCATAAGGAATAGTGCATTCATCTTTTTTACGTCATAATTTTACGTTACATTCTTACATTACATGCTGTATAAACCCACCATTAAAATATTAATGTACCCTTAAATGAATAAATGTACAAATTTCAAGTGAAAAATATTGCCTTTGAAGAACTGAAGAAATGTTTGTGTTTCTTACATGTGAAAAATCATTCAATTTTGCGAACAAATTGGTATAATACAAGTAGGTATTATAAAATGAGCATTCAGCAAACCGGAATATCATTTGCACATGAACTTCTCCGAATGCACATTCATTTGCATGCTGATTATTGGTGAAAATTGGCCTAAACTCTTGACAACGACCTGTGCCTCTTCCTCCATATTTAGTACACAGCGGCACGCGAAATTCTTGCACGATATTATTAGCAAACGCACACCACCCACAGAATACATATTTCGTAAGCATTTGTTTGTGTTTCAGATAACGTTTCCTGGGGGACTGAGGAGACTGCCATCGGTAGGTACGATACAGGAGCTTTTGCAAAATGGGACCTCATATTATTTGGTCTCCCAAGAGGAACAATTATTATGCTCGCGTGGATGCTTGTTTATTAAACCGTCCCGTTCCCACGTATACTACAACGTTGCACCAGTTCGGATGGAATACTACCAGAGAAAATAGAATATGGGCGACTGTTGCAGACTAAGGACTAAGGTTGCAGACGATGCACCAGCAAAGGTGAAATGAATGTTTGTGTGCGCATGGAGTACGTGTATAGTTGTTTGCAAGATGATTATTATTTGTTGTTGCTTTCGCGCTGTGTTAAACATATGGAGAGCGAACACGGGGTGCTGAACCGCAGAGAATGGGGCCGTTGTCTTGTGCCGCCCCCAACGGTTCAAATGAGAGAGTACAAGAGCGTCCTAGCAAATTGTATTTGTTGATAAATATTGTTAGAAAGTGTTGAGCAGATGCGCGCGTGAGAATTGTGCATGTTTAATGGTTAACGCAAACAACTAACCGTTAGTAAAACGATTCATATAATAATGGGATTATCCTGTAGAAGCAAAAATATCAGTTTTCATAAACACGATAATTTCCTTGGAATTGAATACCATTCCAATATTTTTCTGATTTCTTTTATCAAACAATACAGACTAATTGGCGATTTAATGGAAATCACATTTTCTGATTTAAATAGAAATCAAAATTTGTCATTACCATAAATGTATGAACTTTGAACTGCTTTCAAATTAAAACCACAAAAAACACAAAAAAATCCATTTTGTCTGTGAGAATAGTTTGTATTGTGGATACAATTGAATTATTTAAAAGTGAAAGATCATATTAGTTAACAATTTCATAATATTTCTGTGGATAAATGAGTCTTGCCATCAGAAAAACCAACTTTTTTCATATAAATTATTTCTGGGTATTGTTAATTCATTGCATAATTAAATCCCTTTATATCACTCAACAACTTTATTGTGGTTCATATGTTCATAAAATACAAATTTCGTCGGATTGGCAATGGAATTGATTGATGAATGCTTATACATGGCTGCAAACAGTATTAACGGTCTTATAAATGACCACATATTTGTTGTATTACTGCTATTAGTTTGTTCACGATTTGAGGGACAAATAATAAATCAAAGTCTGCCTCTGCTCACTGCAACACACGTAATATTGAGTATTCAATGGAGATTTGATTTTCATATTTAATGCCTAATGATAAATACGCACATTCCAATTGCAATGCAATAATGAGATGTTTCGTACGCATTCCGAGAGTATAAGAGGGATCCTCCGGGTTTTGCTACAAATGATAAAATAAACATAACGGAAAAATATGAAAAGACTAACATTTATAATTTTTAATCTCTTAATTAAATATCCGAGTACTCTAAAATGTAATTAAAAACAATATGATATTCAGGGCATCCACAGTTTTATTGTATTTCTGCACTGGGTTGGATTATATTATGCTGTTGGTCCTTCGTCAAACAGTTTTTTTGCACGTCGCTACTGGCGGAATTGTCCGAGCCTTGTATTTCATCCAGTCCTGGTCCGACAAACACATAAACATTTTTCAAATTTATATTTGCTTTTAATTATGAGAGTGAGAAAAAACATTGCGGGCATTGTTACAATTCTCGATGACTTTCAAAATCCCTTTATCAATGCCTCTTTTTACAACGAGGTTGATTTTATGTCATTTTACTATCCTGGTAAAAGGCAATAACTTTGCTTGTGGTTTCTATGGTGCAAAATGCACGAAATCGCATTCTCGTTCATAATAAATTATATTGTAATGAGATTTAAGGCGTTGTATGGCGGTTCTGTGGAGAAGGTGGTCATGAATTGGCATCAACTAAGGACGTAAAATGTTGGCGAGGAGGCACAAAAAGCCTGAACTTTACGGTGGTAACGGTCGTAAAAAATCTTAGCTGGCATTGCAATCGAGGTTCCCGTGCAGGGGCGGCGATGAGGAAAGAATCTGCATTCTTTATATACTGATCTACTTTAGGGCAGCCATGGAGGTAGGCGTTGACAAAGCAGTAAAAAATATGGAAATTTCGGAGTCGAAGAAAAACTGATAATTTGAAGGATTGTCTAAAGCCTTTTTCACTTCGACGACAAAGAACCCCTTTGAAATTTACGTCACCAGAAAATATCTGCGAAATCGTACTTTTAATGTTATAATGTTGATTTAATTTTGACGTCGTTATTTTTCCGCTTTAGGAAATTTTTTCGATGCGGTATGAATGCGGTGGTTGCGAAGGTGTTGCAAAGTCTGGTATGCGAATTGTTGTCGCACAAGCATTATTCCTAGTTGCATTGTAATTGGATTAGATGCGAGTAAGCAAATTCAATATGCTAATTGAAATAAGCTGCAGTTGCATGCTCGCGCTGCTTTCCAGCTACACATTTTGTGAGCGACCAGTTGTTGCTTAATCTAATATTCGCTGATATGAAATGGAGAGAGAAGTATACATCGTCTCGCTGGTAATGAACGCGGGGGAATTTTGTATGCATTATCCCAAAGTTCGTTCTTCAATGGGAATAGTTTTATCCTTATTAAGTGCATTCAACCTTCCTCGTGAATTTCTTGATGGTAATTTGATTTTATATTTTGTTAGATCAGACTTCAAGGACTTGATATATCTGAATTTTTCCCCGAAATATTGAGTTTATAGAATAATAATCTGATAATTTCAGATTATTGATAATTACTAGCAGTAAATATTCACCTTTTGCTATGATATCAAATCAGGGTTTATGTTTTGAGAGGACAAAATAAATTTTCAATAAAAATATAAAATATATAAAATATCAATAAAATCTTAATACTTGAAGTGTGGAAACGCGAAAATCGGGAAGTCTCTGTTTAAAACCGCCGAAGGAAACTTTCATGAGTGATGCGTTCCATGATAACCTCGGTGCAGTGATACATATTCACGAAGATTTTTATACCAGTCCCGCCATCATCATCGCCACCTCCATAGCTTTGAGTTGACTTGTCGACTCAAGTTGAATGCGGTTTTCTTCGGCGGCCCTGCCATCATCATCTCGTCCGCACAATATTGTTATGCCAACAATGGAGCGAATCGGAGGCGGTGGCATCAAGGGTGGTGGTGAAAAATATTGTGCTAGAAGCAGTTGGCAAACATATGTATAGGTACAAGTAAAACTGACTTGCATCTAGTACTATATGAATACTGCCATCTTTTGTGCGGTGGGATTCGTATGTTGATGGCTGCGGCTGTGATAGTGAAGCACTTGCCGCTGATGTTGAAGATTTTCTTGTCATTGACTGCAAATTTCAGGCCACGTATGATTGTTAATTGATACTTGCAGATTTTCTTCGAAGTCAACTTAATTTCGTTTAGTTGTTTCGTTTATTTATCTCATAGTTTTGCACCTTGCATGCCTTTGCTGAGGCAGAAGATGTAGATTCCAGTGTTGGAACTGGGAGTTATGAACTTGCACTCCGAGAGTAAAGTAAAATTCTGGCACGTTTCCTGCGTACCAACTCGAAATTAGTTCGTTCTATAATATCTCTTCACGAATAAATAGTTTTCACACTTTTCCTTCATGTCTTCAAATTTCTTTCTCGAATACGTCCTGGAGTTCTCTGCGTACTAAACTCTCCCAAGTTCCCAAGTACCAACTCCCCCAAAATTGTGATTCTAGAAATCGAAACGATATACAAAAAAAATCATTTACATATTTCATAAATATTGCTTGCATATTTATGAATGTACCTTCTTCAAGATATCTTATGACAGTTCCTCATTTCGATCGTTTTTCTTTGTAAACACTTGTCATTATATTCTCGTTCAATTTCCATATTTGTTCAAGAAATGCTAACGTAATTGATTTCCATTAGCCATTACCAAAGGAGCCCCACATCGAGACTGATGGAGTTTCCTCTGATGATGATGATGATGATGGTCTTGTGGCAACAGCAATAAAAAAGTGTCTCGGAAAAAACGCTTTGCCGGAAAAAATGAAAGATAATATAACAAAAATGCCATTAAATTATAACCACCACCTTTCACAAGAAAGAATGGCGAGGTTAAACATTTTTAAGCATGTTTTCCGCGTCAGTAAAGGTGCGCTTATATGTATAAATGTCCATTCAGCATCAGTTGGGCCTACTAATATTTACTAATAATTTAATATCCGCTTTGGATTCTATGAGAGACAGCTGCTTGTTGCATTTGATGCTTGGCTTTGTTGTTATGAAGCGCTATTTGAATATCTACATTGTAAAGCATCCGGACATGCCATCCCCAAAGGAGCCTAAGTCAGTTCTTGTCTCAAAGGAAGCTAAAATTTGTTGCCCATTTTTTTGCGGTTGTTGTGGGGAATTTGTTTCATTTCCTATATGTTTTCAAGAGTTTTCTACTGCTTTTAGTGGTAATTAATCAGATAATTTTATTATAAGAAAAAGGATTTATTTTTAATGGAGAGCTAACTTTAATTTTCCAACAAAAAATGGGACTAATTTTGTGTGTTGCAGAAATTCTTTAATATAGTAAATTCAGAGTAGCTGGTCGCATAGCTTGTAAAACTGTCAAAACCTAGTGAAAGCGAATGAGCAAGCAGAAGATGTCCCCAGTCCAAACCTTATCTCCGGATAGCTTTTGTAATCTACGCTCATTGGTTCTCATCAACTCATAACACGGTAAATGGTAAACACCAATTTTACCTCAGGTACATTTTTACAGAATTTTGGCATTCACTGACCCGCCCTTGCCGCTTCTATTGGTATTTCAATGCTACCGACTCGGGCAGAGCATTTGATGGTTTTATGGCTTAGGCGACCAGCTACTTTGAATTTACTATATAAAAAATTAACCTCTCTATTTGATCTTTAAGCACCTGTTGAACGCAAATAATTTTTTACTTACTTCGCTTGCAGACTTTCCTTTCGAGCTAGGTAGTTATCACATGTGAGGAGTAAATATTGTAAATGGAGTAAAGGGAAATTGAGAGCATTTGGGAAATTACTTGTTTTGCAACATTTTGAAATGTCCTTAGTCACCGTTACCTATCGTGGTGGTGTATGTAATAAATTTGCCTGGGTAGTTTGCAATTTAGCCTTTTTCTACCCCCTGTTGCATATTTTCTGTCCATCGGTGTGCCTCCTGCACCTTCAAGAAATATATCGCAAAAGTTCGCATTCGAATGCTCCCCAGATAAAAGCGTTGTTTGCTCGTAACTCGACTCTCGGCTTGTTTCTACTATATTTCATGTCAATATAAATATAATATGTGAATGTACACATATGTATAATTTAAATGCAGGTATCATGAAAATGCGTTTTGTTATAGAAAGAACGAAGTTGCCGCGAATCGACTTTTTAGCTCCTCGGCTCCGGCTAAGATCAAAGCGATCGCTCTTCGGGACAAAGTGCTTTGATCATGTGGTTGCTGATATCTGCGGCGCCCAATTGGAGGAGGCTGTCCATCGGAGGAGCGGACGTTGGCTAAGTACTCAAAATCTGGCCAGGTACTTATCTGGCTCGTTAGAGGGAGAGTTTGGCCGAGATGGTGGCTACGTCACGTCGTAGTGAACGAGGATGCACAACGCCTACCGTCGTTCGAAGTGGCTCTTCAGTTTTAGAGTGTTGCAGGACAAATCAGATCAGGTGAAGCAGGCTTACTGTTTCACACGTAGTCAAGCCAGTAACCACTTTATCCGGGCATGGGAAGTCACACGTTTCGACGACTGGCATTTATTTGGTCGAGGCGATAATCGGTGCCGTAGGTGTGACTACACTGCGGAATAGCTCCATTATCTGATTAACTACTGCAAACCACAGTCACATGCGTCGACGTTGAGGCACAACGCGGTGCAGGCGCGCCTCGTCAAGGCGCCAGCATCAAGGTCAGTTAGGGTCAACCATACAGTCGAGGGCATTAATTCCAACCGCCGACATTGTTGCTGCGGATAGTTGCTCTCCATATACCAACCCGTGGCGGGCGTCCCTAAGCACTTGGACCCTGGGACTCAGCTAATGAATACTTCAAAGGGTATTCCACCTAACCACCCTGACGCCGCATAATTTCCCTGACCAGATCGACCACCTCTGTGAGATGGCTTCTAGGAGGAGTAGGAGAGAAGCGATTGTCAGTTTATGTGCTATACTATAGCAAATGGGAAAACTGCTAGAAGAACTCTTCACAGTGAGCGTGACCTTCAAGAAGAGCAATGGTTCAACGCCCTCCAACTTAAGCTCCCGGGACCTTTCGAATTCTTCTTTGGAACGCGAACAGCGTGCCGGAAAAGAAAGCCGAACTTCAAGATCCTCGCCACAGCCAACTGGTCAATATTGCTTGCATTGTCGATTCCAAACATTCTCCAAGTCGTTTCAGTGTGTCCCTAACTTCACAACACATCGTTCCAGTCGGCGAGGTGGAACTCTCATTCTGATCAACAATAATGTTCCATACAACGCTATTCCTGCTATCTTGTAACAACACTCATCCAGGTCCACGTCAACAACCAGGAGCTGTAAATCTTTGTGGCTTGCAATCGACCAGGTGTCAAACTTGTTAAATCCCAGGCTTCAGTGTCTTACTCCTGCAGCGCCTGTTATAATCGCAGGATACTGAAGTCCTCTTTCTTCCGATCACAATCACATTGCAATTTTCATCGCGCGAGGAAAATCGTACGCTATATAGACTGGACTTAGTAACAGTATCTCGTCGAATCAGTCGCATGGATCTTTTCTCTAGCGACCCCTTCTGCAATTGACAACGCCATTGCTGCGCGAACCTCAACCATCTAAGCCGCTATTACTAAGGCAACGAATGAAATAGAAATCAACTAGAACGATCATCTTTTTGGCAAGGACTCCGCCATTTCCGCTGCTCAGAGCAGAACTCAACGCTATCCAACGAGTCTTGCGAGATAAACTCTGCTAGCTGCTAGATGCGAGAGCTGGAACTCATGGTAGAAGTAACAAGGTATCGCCACTTTGTTTCCTAAATTCGTTCTCTTCGCGCAGTGTACCAATACGTCCGCGTTTTTCCTTCCCAACATTGTGAGAGTGGCATAAAGATACATGGTAGAAACAGAGACAGGTAGAAGCAGTGTGCCTTTGTCTGCTGCATTGTTGGGGGTGGAAAATGAAGCGATATTATTGGCGGTACACGGGTGTACCAAGCTGACGCTGAGTAAGATGCGCAAGGCTATACCTTGTTACTCCGTCTCTAATTTTGGGTAGAAATAACAGAAAAGCCCCAAGTGTGGATTAGATCGGGAATACCGCACTCAAACTATTCCCTCGCAATTGTAAGAACCGGATATAAGAAGCTTCAGTCATCTGTTTGACTAAAGCCAACAAACCACTCTCAAACCCAAGTAGCTTTTACCCTATCAGTCTTCTAAGTAGTATTAGTAAAATCGCCGAAAAGGTCATCCAACCAAGGCTCGTAGACCCACAACACGGTTTCAGGCCCCGTCACAGCACCGCTCATCAACTTCTTCGTGTTGCAGAACACATCGCCGACAACATGACTAAACATTTCCTCATCTACAAACTCATCCAACTCAAGACGCCTTCTTATCAAACAGAGTGGTTCGTTCCTATCTCTCTGATCGCACACTCGGTCGGTGAATCGCTATCCTCATCAAGGAACATCACTGCTGGTGTTCCTCAAGGCTCCGTTCTCGCTCCAACTATGTTCAACATCTTTGCCCACGACTGACCGCAAAACTCACAGGTACTCACTGCTCAATACGCCGATGATGTAGCCCTAATCTCCACCTCTCGTACGATTATCCATCTGCCACGCATATTCAGCGACTTCTTCCACAGATCGAGTCCTGGACACGTAACTGGCGCGTGTCTCTCAACGCGTCCAAAAGCGACGCTATCTTCTTCTCTCGAAGAAATCGTACGCCGCACAATATCGTCCTCCGTATGCAGAAGATCCCTTGGCGTTCATCGCTCTGTGGTTCATCTGTCAAGTATCTGGGTGTCCATTCCATACGGTGTTTTCATCTCTCTCAATGGCATTTTCAACTCTAAAGCCAAGCTCTCGACCAAACTGAGGATCTACAGAACCATCGTCAAGCCCCAGATCACCTATGCGCTACCCGTGTGGGTAACCAAGACCGCAAAATCGTTCCAACGGATCGAATCCGCCGACCTGATGAATCAGGTTTTTGATCTATAAAAAATTTATAGAAGTCTTCAAAACTCTAAATTTGTTCACATATGTCTCACTACTTTTTCTCTATTTTCCCGACACTTTGAAGGACTAAGAAAGGACAAATGTATGAAGACAGAAATGATTTAAAACGCGTTCTCGGCGAAATAGTTTTCGAGTTAATCTATTAGAAACATCCCCGACGAAGTTGTCGGTGGCGCTAAGACATAAATCTTTTGTTTTTCTCGAGCTCCGACATTTTCTTGAAGTATGGGACTTGGAAACTTGTGAACAAGTTTGCTAAATGGAAAAAAATTACTGGCAACTAAAATTATCACGAACGACCTAAAATCATTAAATTCAATTTCAGCACATTTTACATATTGCAGCCATCAAATAACCTTACTTAAAGTTACATTAATGTCTCTCCTACAAACCGATCACGACACACCAGGAAATTCATTTCAATTTAAAAGAGAAAGTATCGGGATTTGCAACTTTGCAAATGGGCTCAAATTTTCATTTTAATTTGCAAGCTTAGCGTCGATTTGCGTCTGCACCAATAAACTACGCGAAACGCTCTCGACCAGCAAGCTCCGAGCAGCCACCCCACACAAACCACATACGCTTGTGACCAAAGAGACTCCTCAAAGTCCAACGAGTGAATAAATGAAACTCGGATTTATTAGACCATGAAGTATTTCAAAGTACGAACGACCAGGAATGAATAGAACACTTAAAAGTTTCAAATTACGTCATTCTCAATAGATATGCATATGTAATAAAAAAGGAGGCGAATAAGATAAAAACTTTAATGCGTTCGTGATAAGCCACACTTTTACCAACAGCTCCTCGTTTCGTTATTTTTCTTCTTCCATGGTTTGTTTTGTTTTTCTTGTGTGATTGTTGGCATTTTCTCATTGGGAAAAGGTGGAACGGAAGTGTTCCATACCTGAAATGGCGTATAACTGAAAACGTGGATGATAAATCGCATTTTGCCCCTATCCGATCCGATAGAATTTCCGACTGGGACTTTTGTGGTGCTGAAAATACGTGAAATAGCAAAACAGGGATTTTTCCCAATCTGTTCTTTTTTTGTTGATTGGAACAAATCCAAAGTGTGTTTGTGTGTTTATGTAAGTTAAGGGGTGGCATTGAAACTCTGTGGATTACCTACAAATTTTTACAAGTTCGAAAATAACGTAATATATGGTGGGTTTATACAGCATGTAATGTAGAAACGCAACGTAGTGATGTAAAGTAAAAATTTAGTTTAAATGTACACCGTTCATACAGAAATGTAACAGGTATCAAGTAACCAATCGCAGTGCTGCCCATATTACTTCAAAATAACAAATTTGACAAATATCTCGCTTGTCAATCCAAATTTCAAAATGGAATTGGAAGGCGTGGACTTAATTAAAGAAGTGCAGCGCTTTGGTTTACTTTATAATAAATGCAACGAGCTTTTTAAGGACAGGAGAGCTCGGGAGAGTTGCAATTGACAATAAATGAAGCTGAAGTTTTAAATATAACATGTTCGCAAAATGCGAAATAAGCCGAACGTACAGAAATGACAATTTCATACGTTACGTTGTTACATTATTTTGCTGTATGAACGGTTCCATAAGTAATAGTGCATTCATTTTTTTTACGTCATAATTTTACGTTACATTCTTACATGCTGTATAAACCCACCAATAATGTGGCAATAAATTAAGTGAATATGGATAATAAAAAATTAAAAATTGATCTTAATAAAGGTCTTTTATTCCGTTTCAGTAGAATTTTGATGAAGCTGAAAAATTAGTTGTTCTCCTAAATTAATTTTTAATTAGTAAAATTCATAAAACGTATGAGAATGAAATATTATTGAATGCTTCTATTCGAATAAGCAAATTGAATGAAATTTAATTAATTCTTCAATTTTTGTTACATGATAAAACTTAAAATTCAAATAAATTTTCAAATAATTGCTATTATTTGATAGATATCTTATTTTATCTAAAAAATATTACACAAACATAGGATAATTTCGTATTGAATTGCATCAAAAAGATTTTTACACCCAAGGCGATTGTAGCAATTATCACTTATGAAGAATTATAACAAATAATAATGTTGCATTTGTAAGATAATCGCATCATGTTATTAATTGATTTACAACCTGTCAGTTGGAAATGATACTCTATCTATCAATTAAATAGATAACATGCAATGAATAAATGTCCATCTCGAATATGTCAGCATATTTAAAGTTGAATAGCACGCATGTATACATATCTTACTATGATAAACTACATCTCTGCCCTCTGTTGCTCCTTTTTGGTAACAACAATTTTAATGATATAAATTTGGTCCACTCGAATTCGAATTGTGGTCAATAAACGCAGGCGCCCGAAAATCATCAACATTTGCATCGAAAAGTAGTGAATTACTGCCTAATTGCGACGAACTTGTTGACGCGACGCGATCGTTAATTAGAAACTGTAATTACAACCTGTCACGAGAATTCGGCACCAGCTCGTATATTATTATAAAGAGGTGGGATATTGTAACATTAAAATTCATTCGTTCGTTCATCCATCTGCAAGCTTTCGGACTTGTAATTAATATCATTAAGGCGATATGTCCCTTTTTTTGGCGAATTTGAATTTAACTTATTTTTCTCTTGTAAGTTATTTTGTTGATGTAAGGATGGTAGTAGATTGTGAGAAAAATATTTAAAAAAATAT
>JARJDZ010004041.1:0-13864 GCA_030264555.1 Aleochara sp. GC000083 | reverse complement strand
TGTGCGTCGTGTGTATTTACTAAATAGAGGTTTGACCTCGAACCAGCGACAACGTGCCCGAGGAGATGTGGCAACATCGTCGGGAACTGGTTTCCTGCTGTTTGCGCGCTAAGCCACTTTGCTGGGAGGGGGGAGAAGGTAGAGGAGAGGCAAGAAATCCAAGAAGAAGTAAATAATGCCGGCGACGGCGATGGAGAGGAAGAAAAAAGTTGATGATGGCGCGGGAACCGGTTTCCTTCGGTCGGTCGGGAGCATATGTGCACTCGGCGCGCATGCGCCAATGCATATAGAGATGTTAAGTCACGTTATAATGCTCTCAAGGTGGCAGCCAACAAGATGCATTTAAATTTCCACATTTCCAAGTTTATAAATAATAACTAGCGACNAACATCTTCGAATAAATTTCCAAGTTAATGATACTTAAGTCATAACTTCGTATTTTATGAGTTGATTGATACAACTTGATATCAATTCTTTTGTTTTTTGTTGTATTGGTTAATTACTAGTTTTTATGCATTTGAATCAGTCTATGAGAGTTGGGTAATGACTTAAGTCAGGGAACTAATGAAGAAACAAATGATGTTTGGAAGAGAAAATTCAATTGCGAGTTTGTGTAAGCAAAGAAGCGAACGGGTCACGGTTCGTCGACTTTTCAGCTGGCGTTTAAGTCACCACACATGTGACTTAAGTCCATAAACGTACATGACTTAAGCCGCTGTTGACAATGCGCCGAAAAATCATTGCACATGTTCATTAAATTACAATTATATCTCAAAATTTCATTAAATTCATGGTAATTTTTTGGAGAAATTATAGTTTAATGGAAAATACATTGTTTGAATTTAGTTTGACAAGTTAATGAGTCGACTTAATATGGGCGATTTTCATCATTCATATTTGCGGTGCGTGGTGGCTTTGACGTTTTTGTATTGTCCTGTCACACGCTGACGTTTAACCTAAAAATGGGGGATTTCTTCGATCCATCGATATTGAAATATATGTAACTGTCAGTTGTGTCCGACCACTGCCGATGGGAAGCGATAGCCATTTGGTCGGTCATGATTGATTCGCTCTTGGATTAATGTCCCCCATTTTCTCTCGTTGTGCGTTGTTGTTGTGCATGCAGCGAAGCGTTTTCTTTTTTTCCCTCCTGCTTTCATTGTTTGCGTTGGAATTGGAATAAATGGCAACCGCACACATCCCATCCCCATTCATATCGTGTTCACGAAATGGTGCATGCACTTTTCCAATACACGAAATGTCGAAAAATAGGACGCGAGTAACCCAAACGGAAATGATCACAAATGAAATCGAGAAATATTGATGTATATGCAACTAATCATACCCAACATGTGATATTGAAATAATATCAAAACAAAATTAGAGATGTCATTTATTTATATCCAATATGTAATAACTTAAAATAATCTTTAAAAAAATTAAGAAAATTTAAATGTTTGTGTTTATGGTAGACCACCCAGAACACATCTTCAAAACTAGTGCGTTCCCAATCAATAGATATGAGGGTTGCTATGCAACACGAATCATACATAATGTTCAATGCGTATCCAAATTGTAGGGTTATTCGTTGTCCTGTTTGTTCTTGTCTGTGCATCCATCATCAACGTGCACTTGTACGTGCCGTTCGTTTGCGGTCTGACTTGTTGTTCAATCATACATATTAACTCGTGGAATTCAGGTGGTGATGTTGGGTGCCTTTATCGCGCAGCGCCGAGCAACAATATCGAGGATTGCTCTCGTGCAAACCGCAACAAATACTTCATCGGCTGGACCGTTTTGACTTTGTGATTTGCAATGCGATTTGCATCGAAATATTTGATCCTTGTGCACATACGTGGATAAACGATGCGTACAAACGCCCCAGAATGCTTTACGAGTGTTTGTTTATTGACGAGGGGAGCTGCTTAGCAACAAACACAACATTTGTTCAGGAATGCGCGAAATGGGGGAACCAAAAGTTAGTTAAGATGGGGTACTCATATGTAAATAAGTAGGGAGCACACATGCGCCACCAACGGCTTGTATGTAACACACTCTAATACGTCGTATTTGTTTATAATTAACGAATGACTTTATATAAGGAAGTAAATTTGTTGATTTGCAATCGAAATCGAACTTTGACGTCATAGGGTGAGGTTATCCAGGTGTAATAGTCCTGAAATATGGGGGCACATAGAATTAATAACGCGTATGTACTTTGATTTGATTCGTTTTCAACCATTTTCCGAATCCTCGTTGCTCGTATGAACAATAATAACAATAACGAATTGCACCAAAGTGAATATCAATGCAATAACGAACCGTACGATAGTGTTCGTGGTGGTGGGGGGTAGAGAGGCATTCATACGATTCATTGTTGTTTTGTTATTGTTTGTTTTCCATATATCTATCTATCCATGGACCCGGCGTTCATTGGTTTCACGGCTTATTGTTCGGCCATTTGCCTACGTGATGGCAATATGCACAATGCACGCGTGGCAGCACCAGCGGTAATGCATCATTGCACAATGAATGTGATTTGCAAATATGCTTGCATTTTTCCATCGGTTACGTTACGATTATAAGCATCTGCAAAAACCGTGCAGAAAAACAACCTGGAAATAAACAAAACACACAAGAAATGAACTAAAACTGAAATAATCAAGATATTTGAGGTTAGTTTGGTAAAATGCGACTATCTCCTAGTGTGTTTTTCGTATCATTTGGTTTTTGCGCATCCATTTAATATCACGTCCTGCTTCTTCTTCTATCTTCGTCCTGTCTAATAGTCCTGGAAGAGTGGTACGAGTAAATATCCTCGAGGCGCGCGCGCGTTTATGATTATTTCGCCATTTGCAGCGGCGGCCACGCAATTCCCGTTCACTTACAAGTTATCTATCGCAGAATGGGGCAGTTCACTTCCGGCTGGCTTGAGTCCTAGGTACGCGATGGTGCTGCCACAGGAAATGTTGCGACTCGAATGTGCGCCCTGGGAGGCGGTTGATGCACGATCCTCTTGCCTCTTTATGCGTTTATTTTTCTTTTCCTCGTTTTCGATTTGTGCGCATTTTTCATGCATTAAATACAAACATGGAGGAATATGAGTTAAGGATGTGAGACTCCTGGGTAAAATTGCAGGTTTCTTAATGTTGGTCCCATTCATTATTCAGATTTTTCTTGATTTGTGGATTCCAAAAATAAATTAAATGTATTTTATATGAGGGAGGAAATGTATGATATTGCTTTTATTTATAATGTTTATATATTCAAAATTGCAACATGCAAAATTTACTTTGAGAATTTTTCTAGGATTAAATTGAATTTTCAAATATTTTTCTTTTGTTATTAGAAAAATCCAGAAGTATTTCCAAGGAATTTTATGTGTTTGAAAATACTTGAAAATCTGAAAACTTTTATCAGAAACTTTATATGTGATTGAAAACGAATCTTCAGATTCTTTTTATCTGAGATGCATTCAAGAATCCTTGGAACCACAAAAACAAAAGAAACACCTTTTAAATCGCTTCTTTTTCTTTCTGCCTTTTTTCTTCTTTTTTTCTTTTTTTTTTCTTCATCCCTATATTCATTCTTATGCCTCCCTTTTCTTCGACGATACTGTTTGCTGTTGAAGCATTTACCAAGCGTTTACGTGCGCATCATTATTATTCCATTTAACATCTGCTTCAAGCTGGAAGACTCGAATCGAAACCAAACGAAGAAGTAACAGAAAAGAAACTAAACTGCACTCTCGAAGAAGGAATGCCTACACACTCGGTGAATATGTAATAAACTCGAGTATGCACACATTGTCCGGATTGAAGAGCTCTTCTTCTTGCATGCATCTCATTCGTTATTCCACTAAACGAAATGGTCGTTAATATTATCGAAGAGTAGTTCTACCTTGTTGTGGTTACGCACGCATGCTCTGCATTCATAATTCGATTACATAATGGTCATAACAGAAATATATTATCCAGGTGAAAAGAAAAACATTGCAAAAAAATCAGAGAAATTTTATTGCAAAATTCTAGGAACATTTAACTGCAATTTAACTAATTGTAGAAACTTCAATTTGAAATCTAATTAATTAATTGCACAAAACTGCAATAACTACTATGTAGTATATCATTGTTGGGAGTTTAGGCAACCCAAATAACAAGTAACAAACTTGCCTCCGCTTTTCGAGTATTAATAAAATTATCATAAGAGGCGAATTTGAAAAACTTGTTTGGAACAACACACCGCGTTCGGTACGTGCCCAGTGTGCAAATATTTCCGCCATCATCTACAAGTCTACTAAACACAAAAAGAGGAAAAACAAAAGGGAATATAAAGTCGGAGGACGGCGAAAGTCCGAAACGAAACCGAAACAAAACAAAAACGACAAGGATCATGCGGGAGAACTGGGACTGAAATGTAAATACGCTCAAGTCCGGGAATAACAAGTGTTCCTTATAGCTCTTCCCCTTATTATTGTTATTATTATTATGCTAGCCACGATAAGCATTCCACTTTCTTTTTTTTTTTCGTCAAACTTAAAATAGATGTCGCTCGGATGTAAAACACTTGCGGCTCTAGTATTTTTGGACAACAACTAAACAATTATTTAATCAACAAATTTATAGTAGATCCAGTCACATTTGACTTTTTCTATTGAATAGTTAATTTTTTTACTTCTTTTCTGTTGAGAAAAATTGATATTCATGAGAAAAACAACACCGGAAATTCAAATTACAGAAAACTTCATGCAGGCAACAATTGAATTACAATATGTCTTATAATTTTACCCTCATAGTATAAAAATTCTTCACCTTTCTTGCTGCATCAATTATGATTATGATTTATAGTGACATTTAATATGACCATCATGTCTCGTTTTTATTATCAATGCGTACATTGTTCTTCGTATTATTCAGGCTGTTTATTCAATTTTATTTTTCCATTCTATTTTTATCTCACGTCTTTATGTTCTTGGATTCAATCACCTATTGTCATCATCTTATCACTTCCGGTGCATTGTATCTGGGTGGGGTTTGTTGTCCTGTTGATTGTTGAAAGTCAAAGTCGTGTGATGTCACTTGAATTTGAATGCACACATTCCATGAGGGTCTTCAATGCAACAATAATCACGACATTTATGAATTTATGAATCAAAGAGTTAATGAAACATGCAAACACAAATTAACATGGTTTTGAAAGGACTGAAATATGGTATACATTTCATTATCCACAATTTTCGAATTTTTTTATTTGATTTAATTTAATTTTTTTTGCAAATCGTTATTTCACAGTAATCTTCAATTTCATTCAAGATTGAACAACGGAAATAAGAAAATCCGATATTAGTGGAAATATTTCTAGATAATTGTACAATATTTCTTGGGTTTTTGCGAAAATATTTATTTCTTATCGCTGTACGATTTCAACACATGGTGAAGCAAACAAGCAGAAACAATTCGGTCGGTTGGTTGCACGCCTCAGTGAACAGAAGCATTTAGCAACACAAATGTGTGCAGAAATTCACATGTGCAAGGAACCAACATGGCCGACATTTATGTATTAGTCGCCATGTTAGTAGGAAGTAAGGCAAACATAGCTGGTTGATTCTAACATGGAGCATGTTGTTTGAAACGGTACAAAAACAACAATTTGTTGTCGTATTAGTTCTTGTTCTTTATCCTATATCATATATCTTATGAAAGGACTTAAGCTGAAAGTGATAAGGAATTGAATTAAGTACAAACAGAAACAATTTATTTATGCTTATAATTAAAGTTGCAAGAAAAATTGAAGTTGCAAAAAATTAATTTCAAAAACTATACTAATAAAAACATGGAATTTTAAATTGTAAAAAATTGGGATTTTAAAATTGAGCGTGGATTTGAGTACAAATAAACAATTTTGTTTCTTTATATATCTGCAAATCTTGCAGCATGCTCGCCAAAAATCCAGAGCAAACTATAAACAGGAACACAAGCAAATTTTTGCACACATGTACTACGAATGTACGGGCAATTGAACCGCGAATTTCGTGCATGAACGCGCACGAAACACAAGAAATGCGTGGCCCCAAAGAATGGAATAAAAATTCCGGCAAACATGGTGCAAATAAGCCTTATTTTTCGCCCATTTTATTTTCATTTCGCACGTTGTTTCCCTTGCTTCGTCCTGTTTTATGCACCACTGTGAAATCGCGAAACAAAAAATGTGGTGGAAATGATAAGGGAATGAATTGAAAAAATCGTGGGTGTTGACAAATTTTCCATTCCATTCAGGACGAAAATAAAAATCTGGGCACATCCAGCGACATCTACCTTTAAGATCCATTAGTAAAAAGGTCATGGCTGCTCGCATAACTTTGTTTGTTTTTCCACAAACGAACGCGTGTTTGTGCAGATTACACAATTCGCCATGCAGAAACCATCCACAAAACGTCTAGCGTACATCATCACACACCCACAAAGAGTGCGAAATACACTTGCAAAAGACAAACAGGACGATTCAGGACGAGCGCGTGCGCGTCGAGTTTTAATTGCTTTTCGTGCCGCCTCGCAAAAACACAAACAATGCAAAATCGGCGCAACAACAAACGCGGATGCATGCGCCAACAATGTCATTAGTCCTGTTAGCGCCTGGATTACATACGCGAACGGCAACGTCGCATCGCCGCAAGGCATCACGGGATGATGCGTGGGCGCCATGTTTACATTGGGTTCTGATCACGATTTCAATGTAAATTTGTATTTTAATATGGAAACGCGATAAGCGCGACGGTGTGGATGTATCGCCTCCGGGCTGGGAATTGAAAGGATTGCAAGGACTCGAGGCGAAGGACCACCAAGGACAAAACCTGCTCCTGTGTGTGTGTGTGTGGGTGTGAATGGGAACGGGGCGCTTCAGGTCAGCCGCAAGAGATGAGATCCCGTTTGCTATTGCTACAACATCCTGAAGGAGTATTTTTGTATCGGGCGACACTAGCGATGCGAGCGGCGTGTGTCGGATGCGGGAAATGCATGGAATTTGCGCTCATCTGCCTGAAAAATATGCAATTTTTCGGGTATTTCCTCCGCGGCTAGTCTACCGGAATTTATGATTTGCATTTTGATGATATGTATGCATAGAATTCCTGCCCAAAAAGTATATTTTGATGCCAAAATAGGGCATAACCTCATTTCTTATTTGCAGGTTATTTCGTTTCCAAAATCGTATCAGCCTTCCGAATTCGTGTTTTCTAGATTTCGTATCTAATCCAGTCATCATTGACAAGATATTTCTGTTATCCTTCCAAATCCTTGAAGTAAATTTTTGAAAAAATACATATTCTGAATCATTTTGTTATGAATTTTATTTATTGACACATTTACAACAATGAAAACGGAAATTGCAAACTAGACAAGCTCCAGAAAGTGAACTTCAAGGTCAGACGAAACGTGCCTATATTTCCGCTCTGTTTGAACATGACTTAAGCAGCGTCTAGTGCTTAAGTCATGCCGCAAGTTTCACTCATTGCTCGTTAGACGTCATCGCGATGCGCTTCGATTGTAATCGCATTTCGAACGTGACTGAATCCATTTTTTTCTTGCCGACCGCCATACCTGCCGCTCAAAAAGTGACTTAAGTCAATAACCACATCCTTAAAGCGTGCTCAAGTCGACTTTTTACCACATTAACATCCATCGATATTTACTCTTCTTTTCTTCATTGTATTCACATTTACTTTTTGTCGTCTGGATTTTTTTGGACTCATCTGATTGTTTGCTTGATTGCAGATGCGACCGCAAGGTGCGCGCGTGCAGAGGACATTAAGGACACGCGGGAGGGCGAGGATGTGACGCTCGAGTGCCGTTTCCCGCCGCAGACGTCGCGCGAATCGCCCACATTCTATTGGGCGCGCAGCAACAAACACAACCATGACAACGTCGCCATTGGCTCCATTCCTCTGGATAACAACTACAGGTAATGTGGCTTATTTATCCTTTTAGAGTTAATTAATTCATAATATTTGCGTTCACAACTATGGAATTCTTGATTTTACCGTTTATTGGAACTTGATGTGTCATGGCAGCGGCATGACTTTTGTGACGATCACAAGGTAGTGATGGCGTGCGCGTCGCTAACGCTAGCAGCGTTACGTCGTTGGTAATTAGCGTAATTTCCATGTGCTCGAATTAATTGCCGCCGATATGTACGATGGTGCAGCACGCATCCATCGTGAGTGCAGAATGCTTAATGAATGCATGACGAAGAAGTGTAGAGACGTTCGATGGAAGGAAGGATTGGTGAGAATCAAGGGAGTAAACGCCCGAAACGTGTTAGAGCATAAAGTCGATGGTGTTTCAACTTATGTTAGGTTAGTTAGCATAGAATATGAGATATTGCACTAAACAGTTTTAGGTTATATTTTATCACACATGATCCTGATATTGTATTTTTGATTTGACACAACAATCCAGTATTTTCTACAGTGATTTTTGGTCCCATTTTACTATTTTTCCCCACACAAAAAGCACTGAAATTGTGTATACTCACTAAAAAATTCAAAATTTTCTATTTTTAAAATTTCAGAGTATAGTAATCTTTAAATAATATCAAAAAGATTACTTAATTAGTCAAATATCCAATTATTTCTTCAAATATCTGTAGTATACAATATTGCAGCATTTTTTGAAATTTGTTATTTCGAACAAAAAACTTACAATTATAGTAAAAAATACAGGAAATTTGTATATTTCACTTCATGGCATCTTCAACGAGACCAGTAGCGGGTGAAGAACATGGCCGCTGATTTCTCACGGGTCTCACACTCTTCTTTGTTGCGCATGCGGCCGAAGAAATCCTTTTAAAACCAATTAACTTCTCTGCAAGAATAGGAATCTGTTCCTCCATCTTCTTCTATCTTGTTCTTCATTTTGTGTCTTTCATGTGTTGGTTATCCACGGAAGTCGCTTTAGTTTTATTTGATTAACTCATATGATGAAACAGAATTAATGCAAATGAAATTACCTTCAAATGAAGGAAATTTCCTCGTTTTTTTCTTTTTTATTCTATTTCCTCCTTTTTAGGCTCTTCATTTTTTCTTCTCTATTATTTCTGTCATGTTTTCTACGTTTCTGCCTTCTTTGATTTTATGGTTAACAAAAAAAGAATATCAAAAGAATTAAAAACAAAAAAAGTAAGAAAATAAAACTTTGAAAAGAGGGAATTTTTGAAAGGGAAAATTTCTAAAAAAGGAAAACAAAAAGAGAACCTAGTTAGTTCCGTTTAATTATAACTTTTCTCCAGTTTTATTTATCCTTTCGCACTTTTTGTTTCTTTTTCTGTCTTCTGTTATCCTGAAATTCGTTGTTATTGTTCTATTTTCTCGAGGAACTGAGGTAGTTCCTTGAACTTCCACATAAATAAATATGTGATAGTTCAATTTCGTTTAATTTAGCACTAAATTACATACTTCCATCTTGTACCTGGAAATTAAAGAATAATAGATACTCTTCGAGCATGGGTAACAATTGTTTATTTATACAAAGCACCAAGTGGAAAACCAAGGGAAATTTAATTGCGATTTATGAACTTTCGGAAAAGTAGCTTTCCAAAATATTTGACCAATCCGCAAAATGCAGAAAATGTTTCTAGAATATTCCAATGCAAAGTTTTTTGAGTAAGTTTCTTATCAAATATTTTTGAATATACCTTCTTTATATTCAATACAAAGTACAGCAAAAACTATTAGAGATATTTCAAGTAAGAAATAAAACAATTTGTAATATTTCTGGTCGGTTATATGAAATGGCATGTTGCATTACGTTTTATTGCAATTATTTTTAATTAATTTAATTACAACTAGTTCTATACAACACGTGAACGCCATGGAACGTAAAACTTTCTTTCTTGTCGTACTTAATATTTTCGTTTTTATTGTGATTAGAACAAAGCGCAAACAACATTGGTGCGAAACGAAAAACTTCCTCCAAGTGAAAACTTCCAGTTCCATTCCATTTGAGGTTATGTATAGTTGCGTTTTTTATGAGTCTGTGTATGCGTGCGGAAATCGATTGCGTGCTCATGCTTATGACAGCGCAATTATATCCCTTCATTTACATTGATTGCTCATTGCTGGCTGGCATTTATTTTAATTAATAGCAGTTAATTTCAATGCTGCACTCGATTGTTATAATTATTTCCGTTTTTTTGAAAATGCAACGTTGTAACATTGAATGCAAGTGTGAAGTCATAAATTTTGTATAATAATTAAAATATAAATTAGCTCCCCTGAAATAGTACTTTTATAGACCACCAAAGCGACGTTGACGTAGGCAAAGTTGCCTACCATTCTCGCAGCTTTTTCGGGGTCTTTTCGTAATTTCGCTCATTAAAATAATTAAACACCTATGAAGTCTGGCGGTGGTGTTGTTTATTAATAAACAAGAACGAAAATGACGCTTAAGCACGTCAAAAACGTGAGAACTCATCTCATTTTGGTTGAAATGCACGCCGGGTATACTCGAGAATAACAACATGTACGACGGAAAAACGTGAGAAAAATGCATAATTCCCAACGGGCGTGCAGCCATTGTTGTCTTCTTGTTGGTTTATTTTGGTGAGGTTATGCACAATGTGCAATGCTCTTTGTTTTGTGTGTGTGTTTCTTGTAATCGCAACGATAATGACCCAACTGTATTGTGCTGAATGCTGAAATAGTAATTGGTGTACGTTTGGTTGCAGACTGAATTACCATCCGGAGAAGGGCATCTATGATTTGCTCATTTCGAATACGAGCTATGATCGTGACAATGGGAAGTTTGAATGCAAGCTGAAGGCTGGTGGTTCGGGAGCCAATTTGCACGCGCAACGTTATACGTTGACAGTATTGACAGCGCCACAAGTACCCAAAGTTCTGCCGGGCACCATCGTCACCACCACCGAAGGAAAGCACCAGGAGTTGACGTGTTCCAGTCTTGGAGGATCACCGGATCCCATTGTTCGATGGTATCGTCAAGGTAAGTCGTTAAAATCTTCATTTGCCCTTCAATTCGTCCCTTCTATAATGACAGCTACCCTTCATGTGTATATTGGGTTGCAGCCCTGTCGAATTGACTTTGCGTTTTTATTGATTTGCATCAAACACAAAAAAAACGTTAAACGAACTTATAAAATATTAAAATCACGTCATTCAATGGCGGTCGTTGTACGTTTACAACAAACACGCGCACATTATATTTACTTTAGCTGTCATCTGCGTTGATAGCTGTTCATTGATTCTCTTTATTTACCCGTCTGGCGCGTCGCTTCTATTTATTTAATTCGTAACGGAAAGTGAATGACAATGTAATGGCTGCGACAATAACAGACATGACATGTCTATTAATTACGTCAATGTAGTGATACGTGTAATTTAATCCGCCCATAAGTGGCGACATCTCTCATTCAAACAATGAACATAATACTGGGATTCCCACAGTTTTATATTTCCAAAAAAGAAAAAAATCGAATAACGATTTTCGTTCGTTGCGTTCATTAATAATATTTTTGCAAAGTGCTTTTGAAACTGGTTCGGAAGGCTGTAAACAAAAGAAGTAAAAAAGTGATATACGGCAAGAATTAATGGCTTTATTAATGATGGATGTGATTGGGGAATGGGTATAAAAAAAATTGAAATCACGACCTCGGCTATTGAAAATATCATTGTAGTTGGATTTTCATGATCCCAATTGGTTTGAAAATTGTTGTCGACGTGGGTGAAAATTTCGAAATGTACGCTTTCATTTTAGGGGTCGGTATTGGGGGGAAGGAGTGGGGGTAGTCCAGGGAATTCATTGAATATTGATGGCAATTCGAACGTCATATATAGGATTTATCCCAATTGTATTGCAGTCAATACCGGGTTAAATTTGCTATCATTTGCGTAATGAAATTCGTTCCAATTTTATCTGCAGATTATATTTTATGAAAAACTGAACAAAATTCACATCAATTTTGCGTCACATTTTTAATAAATATTTAATAATTGCAAATTAAGAATTACAAGAAAAATTCTTAAGGGGGGAAATTTGAAAAAAGAAATTGAAATTGAAATATTTGACCTAAAAATGAAATTCAAAAAAATATGGGATGAATGTTAGGATACATATATGAATGGAATGTGTCCAGAATTCGATGGAAATGATGCCACTGGATGCGAACGTCCTGTGGGACATCGCCGGCAGTGCCTTCGCAAACACGGCCCGAACAACAATGATAATGTAATAATAAATCCGTGGAAACAATTCGAATCCCAGTCCGTCGATACAACATGACCGTAAAGCAAGCGGAACCCAGACCCAGTCCCGGGACCGGGAGACTTGCCGCCCCCCATTCCAGACCATGGTCTTCCTCCACATGGTCGACTCGCGTGCACCATGGACATTGGTGGTGGTTGTCATTGGAGAGTGCGTTTTGTTGTTCTCTTCCTGCCGCCAAACAAGCACGCCGAAATGTTTTGGGGAATGTGCTGGTGCTTGCTCGTCGTAAAATCTCGCACGGTTCGCCGCACAAAAACCGATCGCCTGCAATCGAATGTTACACCCGGGGATTGCCTCTCAATACGTTGGTGAATTATGAAATCGTGTGCCACCCGGTCATCCAGCCACCCAGCCACACAAACGGAATGCCCCTAAAAATTGACTACCGAGTGTATGATAGAACACTCAGTAATTCATTCAATGATTTTTTTTTTGGGATACCTACTGTTTTTCCCTGATCGTTATCGATTTGTAAGGTCAGTTGTTAGACGCGACGATAATTGATTGATTAGGGCAGGGAATCGCGGGTGAAAATATGTAAAACTGTCGAAGGCGGCGTGGGAAATGGGGCACGTTGATCACGAGCATGTAAATTTTTAATCGTGTTATCGATAGGGTTCTCTTCGCTTGGGAGAAAATGCGATTTTCAAAGTGCTTTCGGTTCGATTTGCAGATGCACTCGATGACCAATTACCCCCAATTTTCGATTTAGAGGGTTAAAAAAGATTAGTTCATTATTACTGAAAATTTTGCACTTTTGGTACCTCGATTTGCAAGATCGGCTATTTCTGAATCCCGGATAGATTTGGGACATTGACCAATGTTATTTTTTCGTCAAAATATGATAAATGCCCTTTGGATCATCCAAATCGGTCCAATAGTTTCGGAGATATGAAAATTTTTGAAAACTCGAGCGATTTTAAGAATTTCATGTCGTTTTTTTCGCTAACTTTTTTTTCAATTTTTTTCTTCGAACGCGATTTCTGCGGTTCCAGTGGCCAAAAGGGCATGAACCCATACATTTTTGGAAAGTGCTCAACAAATCCTACAATGTGGTTCCAACTTTAGTTTAATTGGTCCGACCGTTTAAAAGTTATTCGCAGTTAGAGAAGCGAAAAAAAGTGAAAATTTTGCATTTTTAGGACCCCATTTTTCAGGTTTCGGTATTTCTGGGTCCTGCAGAGTTTTGGGACCTTGACCAATGTTATTTTTTCGTCAAAATATGATAAATGTCCTTTGAATCATCCAAATCGGTCCAATAGTTTCGGAGATATGAAAATGTTTGAAAATTCGAGCAATTTTAAGAATTTCGTATCGCTTTTTTCGCTACAAACTTTTTTTTCAATTTTTTCTTTCGAAGGCGATTTCTGTTCTTCCCATGGCCAAAAAGGCATGAACCCATACATTTTTGGAAAGTGCTCATCAAGCTCTACAATTTAGTTCCAATTTTAGTTTAATTGGTCCAACTGTTTAAAAATTATAAGCAGTTAAAGAAGCGAAAAAAAGCGAAAATTTTGCATTTTTAAGACCCCATTTTTCTGGGTTCGGTATTTCTGAGTCCCGCAGAGGTTTGGGACCTTGACTAATGT
>JARJDZ010004040.1:0-46855 GCA_030264555.1 Aleochara sp. GC000083 | reverse complement strand
TTTGTAAACAATCGGTGAGACCTATAAAATGCACTTTTGATCATCCAAATCGGACGAGTAGTTCCGGAGATATGACATGGTAGGTTTTCGTAAGAAATGGGCCGCCCGGGTCTCATCGCACCCATGTTTTTTGTTCAACTTCATCACTATATATCTCTGGCATCCCAACAGAAAAGTATATGGTATTATATATCGTTGAAAAGGTATTTAAATTGTCTATAACATGCTAGCATTTGGTGCTAAGCGGACGAGGCACACTCGTGTTATTAAGCTTTAAATTTGGATAGCATTTTACACCAATTACGACCAATTTTCCAGACCAAAAATCAAATATTCTGTAATAACTCTACGGCAGTTATGAACAATCGATAAGGCATATAAAATGCACTTTTTATAATTAAAATCGGACCAGTGTTATTATTCGAACAAATTAAACACATATTATACCCACCTGATTAGAATTCAACTACCACTTATTGAGCCACAGTGCATTATTAAAGCGTCCGTTCCTCGGTCGCTTACCGAACCAATTGATTGTTGCATCACAGAATAAATATCAGAACCAAAAACTGACGCATTGTTGTTATGGCAGCGCACTCTAAATACGTCAACTCCAGTTCGAAACATAATGCGAAAGTAATTTAAAGCATGTCAACTGAATAAATCAACACGAACTTTTCACTCGCGTATAATGAACGCTATACTGGCATTAATCTTGACCTTACCCCAACACTGCACGCTCGTGCGTGTCGGCCAGGTGGAAGGCACCTGAAGAAGTGGTATAAATAGTGCAGTGAACGGCGTTATCGATATCAGAGAACAACAAGCATCTCAACCATCAACATGGCATTCAAAGTAAGTGGCACATGGTGTGTGAAACCAAAGGGAATACTAATTGACAATTGATTCTAGTACATTGTCTTCGCTGCCTTCGTCGCCGTGGCCAATGCAGGTCTTCTGCCAGCTGCCCCAGTTGCCTATGCGGCTGCCCCTGCCTACGCCCATGCCCCAGTTGCCTATGCCGCACCAATTGCCAAGGCAGTCGTCGCTGAAGCCTACGACCCTCATCCACAATACTCTTATGGTTATGGCGTTGATGACCATCTGACCGGTGACAGCAAGACCCAAGAGGAACACCGTGATGGAGATGTCGTTCAAGGCAGCTACTCCCTGACTGACTCTGATGGCTTCAGACGTACCGTCCAATACACCGCTGATCCCATCCACGGTTTCAACGCTGTCGTCCATCGTGAACCCTTGGCCGTCAAGGTTGCCGCCCCAGTTGTTGCAAAAGTCGCTGCCCCAATCGCCTATGCTGCCCCCATTGCTAAGGTAGCTGCTCCCGTCGCCTATGCCGCGTACCATCACTAAACAGCCCCGTTTTCCCTAACTCGTATTTATTTTGTTATGTATTCAATAAAATGAAAATGAAATCTACAACCTCCAGTTAATTATTGCTCCCAGAGTGCCAATTATTTCATGATATAAATAACACAAGTGTACTAAATCACCGCTAACGGAGGATGCGGGAAAGAATTCCTTGTTAAATTGCCCCCGCAATCTACAAAGTGTTTGGAAACCTACTCTCAAAGAGTTTACAGCTAGGAGGATCCCATCGCTTCAACATTCGTAACATCCGAAATAAACAATTAGAAGCATTCCGCTTCCATTACCTTCGTTCGGGTGGATGCTATAGAATATTAGTCTAGATATATGAGTGGGCCTGAGCTCGAATGCATAATTAATGTAATAGAGGCTAAAGAAGGCATGCTCGTCGTAAGTTCTCGCGGGCCGTGGAAGACGAGGTTTTATTATGCAAATGGCAAATAGCAAACAAGCAGCGCGACTGGTACGTACCAACAAGAGGAATATTACCTTTCTGAAAGGGCAACTCCTTGGACAGGATAGTGCGCCATAATGACAAGGCACTTACCTGCAACAAACAGAGATATAAATTAAGTTTACTTCATTTTTTTACTCGACAATTTTTACATTGGCAAATTTTGGACGCAAATTAAATTTGGTCATTAAACTATATAACATTTTGGAGACCTGATGAATGCGGAATGTGTCAATGCTGTTTGCCGTGTTGTTGTTGCTGTTTTAATGGAAGTGCAAATGCAAACATGATTGATTTTTGCATATTACTACCGACACTCAACACGAAATGCATTTAATCACAGGAGTGAAGGCAGAAAAAATGATGTTGATGTTTCTGCCTGGTGAGTTATTGCTCTGCCTGATGAAAAGAGGTGCGGATGCGATTTTAAATTGCGTCGAACCACGCAAAAAGTGATCGTAAAACAGTTGAATGATCAAGGTTTTTTGCAACATTTTTGTGGCCTAATGCAAATATCATTCATCATCAAATATAGATACTTCTAGGCACAACCTTGCAACTTACTTCAAGAAATGAGGAAGTTCTAAACCAAAAGAAAAAATTTGAAGGAATCTAACAGGTGGATCGTACTAATAGCTTGACAGAATTGATGAATTAATTTTCATTACGGACTAATTAGTCATATTTGTTGGATCGATCACAGGAACTTGATAGCTGAATTCATCCGCAAATGATGAGGGAGCATCTTCAAGATCCCCTGGCTATAAGATAATACGCTCCCAACTTGAATAACCCATTGAATGAAGCCCCACGGACTAGTACGATGCACAAATTTACATAAATTTACATCATATCATACGTGTTTATAGATCTGCCTACACTTACAGCTACAGATATTGATATTACTGCTATTCCATGTGGCATATTCTCATCCCTAACCATCCCCCACTTTCATGGTGTACTAGGACCATTGGAAATATATCTCGAAATCGATACGGATGGATTTAATGTGTCACTTAAATCGTCGCTATCTGCCGTATCATCCGTTGTACGAGCACTGCAAAGCGCTGGAATCTGGAAAATTCACATATTGCCTCCGATGTAAGAATGGCAGCTTATTGCCGGCGCACAATAAAAGCTTTTATTATATCGGAGGCGGTGGCATTACATTCATAATGTCTGGAGCGGTTCGCCTCACAAATATGTGCGATATGTTCGTTGAGAAGAAAAAGGACTGAAATGCGGGCTACGTGAAGTACTAAAATGCTAAAAGTTTTTCTGGAATATCGACGGGTATTGAGGTGAAGGTAAAAGATGGTACCGAGAACAATGAATGATATATTCGAATGCTATAAGATGTTTATAGCCGAATATAAACATATAAAAATGCGTAATACAGTTTCCTAGGTTTTAATCCAGGACAACAATAACAAAATACATTATGAATACAAATTCTTTATTCTTGAAGTTTATGAGGAAAGTTGATGGTATGACTCTCCGAAAGATAAATCGTGGTTTATATGCTCTTGTACCCAATAATCTCAGTGCTTATTTGCCTGATGATTTATTATGTTTCCGATTGAGTTTGATAGACACAACACCTGTAATTGTTCTCGACAATAACAATAATAACATGCTGCTAACAACTTGATAAGCTAGTTGTTAGATTAAACGCTTCAGTAATAAATTAACAAATTGGCTGGCGATTGTATCGACAGCTCGCATTATGATTCGATTACGAAATCGCCGAAAAATGAAATGGCTTGCAACACGTTTCTATCATCCAACAAAGACCAACCATCGCGATCGATCGAGTTGAGGGTGTGCCGTACAAAATTTGGCTCGAGCCTGTGCTTACGCAATAACCTCCTCAATCCTCGAGTATAAATATTGCGCGCAGATCCTCACCAAGCATTCAGTTCGCTAGACTCAATCCACCAAACAACCAAAAACCATGGCATTCAAGGTAAGTTGCTACCAGTAAAATAACTGGGCAGAAATTAATAGGGGAAATTTTAGTTCGTCGCCTTCGCCGCCTTCGTGGCTGTCGCCCAAGCTGGTGTACTTCCAGCTGCCCCAGTAGCTTATGCTGCTGCCCCAGCTCATTATGCTGCCTACTCTGCACCAGTTGCTAAAGTAGCGTACGCTGCCGCCCCAGCCATCGCCAAGGTCGCTGTCCCAGAACCCTATGACCCAAACCCACAATACCAATACGGCTATGGTATCAACGACCATTTGACTGGTGACAACAAGAACGCCCAAGAAGTCCGCAACGGTGATGCCGTCCAAGGTAGCTACTCCCTCATCGATGCTGATGGCTTCAAGAGGACCGTCGAATACACCGCTGACCCAATCCACGGCTTCAACGCTGTCGTCCACCGTGAGCCTTTGGCCGTAAAGGCTGTTGCTCCAGTTGTCGCTAAGGTTGCTGCCCCAGTGGCTTATGCTGCCCCAGTCGCCAAGTACGCTGCCGCCCCAGTCGCCTATGCTGCTGCCCCAGCCCACTATGCTGCCTACCATCACTAAGTCATTAGCCTAAAAGTGTATTTATTCGTTGTTGTATTCTTAATTAAAGATTATCTTTGAAACATTCCGGCTCATATGTTGATGGTAACCCGAGGTACTTTCATGTGTTACATTTCTTCGGCGATCGCTGCGGCTTCTTATGTAATCGAGAGCCGTGCGCTTGGCTGGGAAGTGTGTCATGGTCATCGGACCAGCATGTGTTGAAGACGTGAGCGTACGGTCCACATTCGTGGTCGAACGTAACTGAAGCATGTCGTCCATCAATACGAAAGTAAAAGTTAAATCATTTCTTTGCCGCACTTCATTTCACTTTTCCCCAAGAAGGCAGGTCTCAAATCTTCACTTTGCAATTTTGCAACGAAATTTGCTAGTGTATATTCAACGCGCTTGATGCACCACAAAGAAATTGGTGGCAATGAAAGTGGTGTGACGCAGTGTCTCTTGATTAATGCATAATCCATGTAGAAAGGATGTCTGGTATAGAGCCGGCATTACAATTAATTACTCAATGGTGGAGTGTTCGCCTGCACTTTGTATACGATTTGCGTTCCTAATGGGCGTCGATGAGTAAATGGGAAAGTTGCTAGCGCGAAGACGACGAGCTGAGACAATAACCCAAGATCAACAAAGCGATCGGTTTCCATTATGGCGGGCGCAACCGCAACGATGGCTCGATGCCATCTCCTTCGTCGACTTCCTCAATGTAAGATGAAGTGCGAGACGCAATGTCAGAATATCGTCTAGGCGCGCTCGAGTATTGATAACATCGTCTTGAACACTCGATCACAAGATATCATCAAAAGGTGTATGTAACGTTATGGGTTTCTCAGAGGAGTATACAAAACTATCTGTGGAATATTCCATAAGTTTCTGGACACTTTGGGATTTACAGTTACTTCATACATTGACCATAATTACAAAGATGTACTATTTTTCGGTGTTAAATTTTAAAGAAACTCGGAGGACTTGGTATAAGTTGTCCTTTGATCGATAACAAAATGGTATCGTCATGGTGCGTATGCCAGAATAACGGATATTACAACCATGGAACATGAACATGAGAGAAGACTTATTGGGCACTTTGTCTTAAATTGATGGATCGCTATATTTCAGTGCCTCGTACGCCCCAACCAATATCTTGCGTGTTCATATCTTCACATGTTGAGGGGTGAAATTAGATTATTATAAGTTGATCTATGAGGGAAATCTATCAAACGACGAATCTATCGAGTGAAGTTTTGATGGATTTTGGATGTATCTGTATCGTTGTGGTTGGGCAACATTTGACCATTAAAGGGTACCCGATCAAAATATTAGTCTCTCAAATTTATGGTAAATGTCAGAGCAATATTCGAGCGCGTTTGCTGCATACGCACATTTACCACACTCTTATATGATGCAATGCATTGATGTCATTCACGAAATAGCAATCGATGTGTTGCTGATATGTAAAATTTGAACTAGAAATCTGATTTCGAATTATGTATCGGCGATATCTGCGCGGTATGCAGAGCACACAAGCTTACGGACGATATGTGTATGTGAATGTGGAAACAATTTAACGTGCTTGCATACGTATGATTTAATGCCATCATCGAAATGCGTTCGATTTCAAAGCGGTTCAAGTGCCGAACGACGAACGCAACCGACGCACGAGACACTCTACTGGTTAGTCCGGCGACCTTATCCGAGGTGTGGTCCCTCCCCCGTTGCCGAAAGCGCGAAGAAAAAGTGCCACTGGTATAAAAGCACGCAGTGCCACCAAATTATCATTGTAGCATCACCCAGCAACAAACCAAGAACACCATGGCATTCAAGGTAACTAAGATCGAAGCAAAGACCAGAGTTGTCCTAAGGATAAGACCCATCAATTACACTTCCCAATTGCAGTACATCGTCTTCGCCGCCTTTGTCGCCGTGGCTAATGCCGGTCTTCTGCCAGCTGCCCCAGTCGCCTATGCGGCTGCCCCAGCCTACGCCCATGCCCCAGTCGCCTACGCTGCCCCAGTTGCCAAGGCTGTTGTTGCTGAAGCTTACGACCCTCATCCACAATACTCCTACGGCTATGGTGTTGATGACCATCTGACCGGTGACAGCAAGACCCAGGAGGAGCACCGCGATGGGGATGTCGTCTCTGGCAGCTACTCCCTCACCGACGCTGATGGCTTCAGGCGTACCGTCCAATACACCGCTGACCCCATCCACGGCTTCAACGCTGTTGTCCATCGTGAGCCCTTGGCCGTTAAGGTTGCCGCCCCAGTTGTTGCCAAAGTCGCTGCCCCAGTAGCTTATGCTGCTGCACCAGCGTACGCTGCGTACCACCACTAGACCTGAATACTTAATGTAGATAGTCACGTTGTTTCTCTTCTCTTGTTCAATAAATTATTCTTTCATTACGAAACCAGCATTTGCATTTGAATGTGCGCACGCTTTACACATCGATTGATTCGTTGCGCTCATTGTGTAATCCGCCCGTCGGAATCGGAATTCGAATTACTGGAAACGTTATCATAATGCGAGCGCCGGAGCTTTACGGACGTCTGCCAGGACTTTGCTGCCGTCGGATTAATCCATCAGTGCGCCCGCAGACAAAAAGTATCGCGTACCGATAGATTTTCCCCTCTTATTTTTTTGCCTCCATTTTCTTGCCTTCGACTTTCCGGACCCGCTTTACTCGGTTGTGTTTTTTTTGCGGAGTGACATGAGCAAATGAATTCTGTCTACAAATCTCCGGCTACGGCAACAAACAAACAGCGCGGGATTAAAAAAGCGTGGACGGTGGTAGTGGTGCTGGTGGTGGTTGGAGGCGATGGTGAACATCAGAAGATGGCAAGATAAATAGGATGGAAATGCGTAAAAAGAGGCGCCAACCTGGAAGAAAAACAGCCCCGTACAATGGATGCAGATGGGCGCGAAGGACGAAGACGCCTTCACGCATGGCGGCTGCTCCAAGATGGTGCGAACCGTTCATGGTGGTTTTGGGCTGCCAGCATGTGCGAGGATTCCGAAATCCTGATATAATAGCATGATGTATAACGAAAAGACGACTCGATGGGAATGCATTACAATAAAGTAGACTCGACGCGGCGACCATCGAGCACTGGCTTACGTCGCCCTCATCCATTCTTCGGTTGTTCTTCGCCTGTTTTCGCACGAATGTGTGTTTAGTGGCTCAGCGTAAGCGGATTATAATATTTGCGGTCGAAATTTATGCAAATTCTTTCCAATTTGTTGGATAACTTATGCTTTCCTCGCGTCATCCTCGCGGACTTATCCTGGATTCAAACAACACCCCAGCTCTTCAGCACCTTCACACCCCCAATAATTTTTTGTTACCCTCAAATAAAATTGTACCCTTCTGGTGCTTTTAGTAAATTACCAGGCTATTGATTACTCTCCCAGTTCCCCTGACACATTCACTCCTCTTACATCTTATCCCAACCCGTTATGTGTGTGGTGGTGCGTTGGGGAGAAGTGTTAGCTGTAGTTTTATGTAGTTTTTATGCCGTTGCCGCCTGAAAGCGACCGGAAGCACCCGGTTTGATAGTGCGAGTTGTCGCTGATAGGACCTAGAGTCTTGTGTCACCATCGCCAGCAGCACTAACAGGCCAGCAAGTAAAAGCAGGCGGGGAATTTAAACCTTTGTTTGTTCACATAAATCTCTACAACTGCGAGTGGAAGACGCAATGTGCAATAAAAACAGCGACAGCCCAGGCGGCCGCATTCAGCTAACCAAAAAATATAATAAAATCTCGTGGAGTAACATATAAACTGGATTGTCGTCGCGTTTAAGGATCGTGTGCTTCGGTGAGCACTTTCGGTGCGTTTAAACTTTGATTCAATTGCCGCGCATCACACGGCTGAGATAAAAATGATTCAATTATCTTGAATGTAATCAAATTTAACGTTTCTATCAAAATAACCCAGTGAGAAGTTCGAGTAATTTAAGATGTTTTTATCCGGAAAAACTTGAGAAATAGCTAAAACTCATTGTATTGTTGATTGAGTGTACAGCTCTTGACTTTCATTATTGGTCATCACCTTTTCACGTTTCAAGTGTATTCCTCTGACCATCATATCATCAACATGGGTCTAGCAGATCCGTTGAGTAACATCAACTATAGAAATTCTGAAGGTGCCCAAGTTGGGTACCAAGAAAATCTGAACTTTCTGAACATTTCAGAAATTTTGGATCATTACATTGCATGCTGGCAAAAAAGGTTAGCTAAATAAACATTAATAATGAAGAGCTAAGCTAGAATAAAACTTATATTAAAAATCCGCGAACAAAAACCGGCACAAAGAAAGTTTTCTCGTACAAGGACTTTAATGAAGTAATAAAGTCTCGAGGGAGTTTACGATCCGCTAAAATATTTTTCAATGATGCATTTTACTATACGACTTTCACGTCACAGAGAACTCGAGCTCCATATCGCTAATTTAAAGCCAGCACAAAAAGGTGGAGCGCACATCTAATTGAATAATTTTTGCTTACGAGATAATTGCGTAAAAGAAAACAGCGAACTTTCGCGCGCACTCTGTGCTTCGTGAAGGCCGGAAAAGGAAACCGGACGCAGAATATTCATGCACGTGCACGCTCGACAACCGTACGGTACACATCAATTCCACGCGGCGAACGTGCCAACAATATTGTCACTGCGCGCCCGCCGAAGGAGTACGTTATGTTGTGACATTTGCAAATTCGAGCATCGCGCCCCGTAATAATATACACGAGCCGAGGATAATTATATTACCGGTCGGTGGCAACCGCCGCCATTTACCGCATTGCATATTCCGCATGCAGGCGGCAGCAGCGGCAGCGCGCGCGCTAGCTCGACACGACACATTTCATTATAATTAATGCCATCGAAAGGAAAACAGTGTCGTCCAATTTGTATTCCGAATATGGCGCGCCGTTCGAATTTCATTAGTTTTTCTTTGCACCGATGGTGGCGCGCTCTTCAGCGTCGCCGCAGCCGCCAGCGCCATCAACTCGTACGTGCAGCAGCAACAGCTAATTAAATCGTAATTAATTAGCGTGCCACCACAACCGCCACCAGCCCACTTGACACGGCCATGCCGCACGCATGCATTCCAGCCGCCAAAAACTGGACGTGTTTTCATATCACTTCAAATGTGATTAGCATTTAAGTGAGTTGTACGTATTTTTGCACGGGGCCAACGAGTGCGCGCCATGCACTTAATTAATGCCGGGGATAAATGAATAGAAAAGTGAATGAATGAATGAATTTTAAATGGAATGTTCTTCACACGCCGACCCGTGACGTTGTTGGGTTTAATTAAATTTCAAGCGTAATGGTTCCATTCATGGACGGAGAGGATGGGAAATATGCGTCCAGAATAAGTAGTTAGTAAGAAGGCTGAAAGTGAACATTCTCGTAAATTTCCCTTTTACCGCAACTTTGTTCGTTGAAAGACTCATTAACTTTGCATTTTTAGTGTGCCCTTAAGTGTTCTAATGTTCAGACTCAGGTTTCTGATACATATCTTTAAACGAGGGTCATTTGAGTGGGCTTAAGAGATTCCAGACTCTCTTTGACATTGAAATTGCCACTAAAAATACCACCATTAGTTATCGTAGTCTTAGTACCACCGAATAGCATTTACCACTGAAAATTGTAAGTCTGCTACTTCAGCCTGCTATGTATAAGACCAGTGGTAGTCCTAGCCTTAATACCACATTGAGATTCAAGTTGACCTCTATAGACCTATCTATCTGTAAGACCATTGGTAAACCTAGTCCTAGTACCACATTGAGATCCAGGTTGACCTCTATAGACATACTGATGTCCCTTTAAGGACCACAACTTTTGTCACTGAAAAACACAGACTCCTACTTCTAGCCTTCTATGTGTAAAACCATTGGTAGGCCTAGGCTTAGTACCACATTGCGATCCAAGTTGACTTTTATAGACCTACTGATGTCCCTTTAAGGACCACATAGCTTTTGCTGCTGAAAATACTGATGCTACTACTTCCAGCCTTCGATGTGTAAGCCCATTGGTACTCCTAGACTACCATTGGTAGTCCCACATTGAAATCCAAGTTGACCCTTATAGGCCTACTGATGTTCCTTCAAATGTCTAGTAACCTAGATTGGTCTTAGTTTCTTATCATGAACATAAGTTTTGGTTCAACTTACAATACTTTTTAGTCTACTGACCCTAATGAAAAATGCGTCCTCTACTACCAGGATTGTATAAAATTCACTAGCTGTCCGTTATGTAAGGAGTCCACGAATTGATAATGTAAAGGTTCAGATAAAATGGTCGAAATTACCTCGTTATTGTAGGGTGGTGCGATCGGTCCGTCATTCGTCTCCCATTTGTTTGCAATGCGAATGGTCTCGGCAGTCTTCTCCTGAACAGATTTGCTGTCATCGAGAAGAGTTAGCTCGTAGAACTCTTGGATGTCTGCAAAAGACAAAGCAAATTCAATAAATTGACATCCTCCGATAGCAAACGATGATGATCTAATGCTGGTAATTGGATTACAAGAAGGCTGGAAACAAGCAAAAAATTCCCCGTCGCACATCAATAAACCCCATGCCATCTGAGAACCCATCTTCGGAGACAAACGAAAAATCCGCTTTATAAATCGTCTAATTCCGGAGGAATGGGCAGGGAGAAGAAAACCCAAGATCGGAATCTCCCCGGGTAGCCTGCTGCTACGGTGAATCAAATTTGACAAATGCAATTTGTCCTTCTCCCTCGCCACCCTCCCATCCTTCATGTCTACACGTCCTTCTACACATTGCGCGTTTTTTGCGGCTGAAGACCCAGGTATCCTGTTGAAGCATTGCTCGACGAAGCAGGATGCATCGTTGACTTCATAAGAAGCTGGTGATACACACAAAAGGATTCGTCGAAGGTAGCATGTGAATAGTAGGGCGACCGACCAAGGGTTTATCGCAACCCTTAGTCAATCTATTTCACTTAAACGGACAGCCCATCTACGAAGTTCCACGATATTTCACTGTCCACCGAGAGGAGCGATCTTCCGCTCGCTTTGCGCTCTGTAATGGCCGTCCTGTCTAGACGGGTCCAGTTTAAATATCCTCGCGTGCAAAAAGCCGCGTCCGCACACCAACCCATAGAGTGTCTTCCGCTTTCCGGGCGCGCTGAAACGAGCGCGCGTAAAGCTTCTTAATTTCTGCGCGGCTTACATAATAAAACAGAGCCGCAACATCGCTGTTGAAGCGTTCGGGAATTATCGCGTTATAAAATATAGATAATAGCAAGCAGCGTGTTGTAACAGGAACGTGAGCCGTCATAATGCCACGCGCTGAATTGCTGCATTAAACTTGATAACTGGCATAATTTTATTCGGCGCTCGTACAGCCTGCTTCGTCGTCAAGAAGAAGAACAACAGCAACAAGAACATGAACGAAAGCTGTTGCTGAGCTATTCTGATTATAAATGCGAAAGAAAATGAGAATCCCCAGCCGAGCAAGTAATTCGATCGCAATTAGAGTGCTTTCTGCAGCGATGTTACCATGTTCCCTACTGCGGGGGTGGCAAAAAAGTAATAAATTAAGAAGTGTACATAAACGCTAAATTAACAATCATGGTGGCTGATGAGTTCTTATATCTGGGGCAAGTTTTTCTAGGAGAAATTTTCATAAAGTTTTTCCTTATGAATATTTCAGAACTTCCAAATTAAGATGTTAACTTTCCTCGTCGTCTTTGATTCACTATCGTTAATTTCCCAATCTGGTCCCAACAAGAAATTTTCTAGGACTATTTTCTAGGACCTTCATTCTCAAAGCATATGTATTTTGTCTATAACCTACCAAACTAACAACCTACTCTTATAAGCCCAGTAGTCTTAGGGCAGTAGCTTATAAAAAACGTCATCCACTCTTCTTCCAACTTTAGATGAATTTATTGCAGAACTCCGTTTTATATAATATTTAAGTTACTTTGGAAAGGCAGTGAAAATAAATACTTGCCTGCCTTAAAAAGGGGTTGAAATTTGCCAGACTTGGAAATGCGAACGCTTTTTGTTCGAAAATGATAATTAATCACATTCATGAGAACCCACAACCATGATTGACATCAATAACATCAATAAAATGCGTGTGACAACGGCAGCGGCTGTGATTGACATTGACGCATTTGAATATTTAGCGGGCCCGCCGAGTTTTCTTTACAAATTTCGAGTGTAAATAGAAAATTTCGTCTCGTCGCTTCGATGCTGATGAATTCGCCGCTTTCTGCAAAAATCAAAACGAAGAGAAAACGCTTAATTATGATTGATTGAGATCGCTTTGAGGCTGTGTGCGCAGACATGGCAGCAAATGGACGACGGACGTACCCGAAAAATAATCAATCTTCTATCAAGTTTACAACAAATCTAATCTTGGCCCGCTGAAATTGCATTGTGGAAGGGAGACCCTTTTCATCTTCGAGTAAGCGCGGCCGCTGCGCGTTATTTAAGAACTTGCTGATATTGAGATTGCACGCTTCATTAATTCCTCTAGTCCCGCAAGCGAAATTGAGAGTTGGCTATCGGCGCCAATAGATCTGTAACGGGAAAATAAGACATTTTAACGGCGCTCGCTCGAACATCGCCGATCGAGCTGAACGCATAAGTCGTCCTTCCCGGAATGAAATTGGCCCTTTTGTATTATTTTCCGTTCAATTTTTAAGCCCGGAATATGAGCGAGCGTTCCGGATATAGTCCGGCTAGCCACAATCCACCGGATATCTTAGAGCATGATCATTTTTTGCGTACGCATAGTTCGCTAACATTGCTTTTGTGTAACGAGTTTCTGCTCGACGGCAATAAATATCCGCAAACTTGCTGGTAGTTCCATGGCATGCTATTACATGCTTGGATTAAAAAGGGCCCATCGTCCAGCCCTTTCTATTCAGCACGCTCGAGCGGCGAACAAGGACGAGACATAATTTTTCATACAGCACGGGAATCTTCCAAATGAAACCCGGTTGGTTTTTGCGTCCGACTTTGTCCGAGGCGCAATTCCACTAATTCAGAACAGTTTATGAAGACAATTAGTGCTCTCTTCCATGGGCGACACACTCTGCAAGGATAAAACGCATCATTTCATTGCTACGATCTGATAAAACCGACTGCACGTTCACAAATCTTCTTCTGCAATTGTAGCGCGCGTCGAAAAGTTTCGTCATGGCCGAGACATTAAACAAGCCATTAGCGAATTTATGGCGCGCGAAGATCTTTGCAGCGCAGCCTCAGTTGACTGAAAATAATTGCATCCAATTTGAAAAGTTTCTAATTTCCGAAATTTCCACACTTGCAACCCCGTTCTGAAGGCGCCATCTCCGTCGCCATCAATTTCCTCGTTAACTATCTGGCGTGTTTATATCATTAAGCAATGAGAAAAATTAATGATGCCCGTAAATACGTTCCCAAGTCTGCTTGTTCCTGGACGGCTCCCGGCGGTAGCAACCACGGGGTAAAGGGAAAACGGGATGAAGAAAAGGGCGAAGTAATTAACTTGAGTTTTAAAGGGCTTCCAAGGGTGTCTGAGCTAAGTCTTATTTATACGTGGGCTTCCTTTAGAGGTCATCTGGAAGAGTGTGTCTAAGGGCTGTTGTAACAAAGCGGATTAGATGGGAAATGAAAAATTCCCTTTTGGGCCGGAAATTAGCCAAGTTAATTATTAAAGACTCACAAATGAAGTGCGAGACTTTGATTGCTGCCGGAAACATCAACAATGAGGGGGATCAACTCAGTGGGGCATAAGACAAGAAACGGTTTATGCGGAAGTGAAAAGTGGTCTGGATCGCATCCCCTCCTTCTTGTTCAGAGATACACGACAAGATAGATAATAGATGTTGTAATTGAGTTATTGTGGTGAAAAGCGTCGCGACGTGACGGAAAACTAGGAGTCAAGAGAGAGGGACCAACGCCCCAGATGTGATATAAGATTGCAGCTGGCTGCTTCAGGTCCCCAGTGCAAGGCGAGAGACGTGATACTGGCAAATTCCCGTTTCGTTGTGGGGCTCAAGAATATCATATGTACTTGCAGCAGCTCGGAGAAGTTCCGAAGACTGCACGAGGATTGGCTGGACGTGGATCTTACTGATTCGCCTTGCATCGTCTTGTGGTGGCTCGTATTGGGAGGGTTGTATCGCAGGACTTCGTGGATCTGGAGCGGAGCGACGTGCGGTGAAATTTTAATTTCCACCAGAACGATCTGTACTGCCTTCGTGGTGCTCACCCCGACATTGGCAGCGGTGATGGGATGAGGTGAATTCCCGAAGGAGCGTGCACCTCCTTCGAATCCGCTCAGAGCGCACGCATCTGACTCCGCAGCTAATCCAATTGTAATTACCGGACTTCTTTCTCGATACGAAGTTTTGTTTGTTTCAACAAATCGTGGACATATTTTAATTAATCCTGACTTTACGCTTCACTAAGACCTTGTCTTGGAAGCCAAAACTCCATAGCATTCTAATATGGGATAAAGAACTAGGCCACTAAGAAAAAGGATCGGAATGAAATTGGGATGTTTGACAATAGATACTAAATTGGGATGTAATCAAGATTGAAGACGGCCATAAAATTGAGATTCCACTAAGCTCGCCAATGGAATGGTCCATTAAGGAGGACGAGCCTTACCTCAGCGGACGTCCTATTTCCGTGCTGAAATCTCATTTGCAAATGCCTCCGTACTTGGCAGACCTCGAAGATGGAAACCAAATTGCCCTCCGATTTCTTGCAACTTGGAAAAATGTCATTCAGCAAGTTTATAAGGATGCCGGAATTTGATTAACACTTCATGCAATATTTCCCGGAAACAAGCCGACACTTGTGGGTGCCATATGGGACTGGATCAGGAAGGAAGTGGGCTTCAGCTCGGGGCTATCCCGGAGGTTGGCGCCGCATAATTCCCTCGGCATCCACTCTTCCTGATTAGAGACCAAACTAATCGTGAACATGACCGCGTTCTCCATTATGCCGGAAGCAATTAGCGCGTGCATCCAATCCGCTTCTCCACTTTTCCGCAAAGTAGAAGAAAAAACTTCTCGGTCGATTCATTAAAGCCTTCTACATTCCGGATCCACTCTGGGAACTCGTACATTTTTATCAATTCCCAACACCCGGTATGTTCTGCATGGGCGATGTAATTTCCGGTTACTATTCATAGAGTTCGCGCACGTACCAACACGCCGATCGACCCGGATTATCGATACTATCGCATAAATGAATGGAAATTGAAATGGAACAAAAAACCCACCCGAATGGGGCATCCCAAGCCCCGCTCGGCGTGAACACTTTCTAAGTGAATTTCCTCAAGGAATAAAAAGCAATGAACACAAGCCATTCGAGCACAAATTCCATTTTGGATTCCATTAAAGCAGCAAACTTTACGAATGCAACTCCGATTTAATTACTCAATCGTAATCGAATATTATATTGGACGGCAAAACAAAACAATTTAATTCGTCCTAACTTCACCATGGCTAGGATAATGTCATCGATTATGCCATGAATCCGGAAAGTTTTCCGCGCCTCGTCAGTTCAACAAGAAAATATTAACGCCGAGGAGCAGCACAGGGAAATATAAGTCACATTCAACACTGATTTTACTGGAGATGTCTGGATGGGGCGAAAACTCAAGTTAATTCCCAGAAGACACCTCCTTTTTTCCCTACAGCATTCTGCTTGTTTTCCTCCCAACTTTCAGCGTTGTGCAGCAGGCGACGCCGAATAAGATTGGAAATTTATTACACAACGAAATTTAATATTAAAAACTATTTCAGATGCATGACCCAAGATGGGGCAATGCTGCAAGAAAGTGGGGCAAAGCAAATTAATTTATTGCCATTTTATGACGATGTCCTCGATGGGTCCTCCTGTTCATGGGAATTAAAAACTAATTATTTCTCGCAAATACGTTGCCCTAGAGCATAATGGTTTGGGGGGGAATTGGTAGACCGTTAAATCCGTATCTGATCATTTGGTCCATGTTGATGGGGGGCCGTTAATGAGTTTTTAATCGGTAATTAAAATCGCTGTATCGACCGGAAGCGAACACCAATGTTTCCGCATTCAGAAGGTTTCATCATTTCAAAATATCCGCATGAAACTCATGAATTTATTTTATAGAGAACACAAAGGTTTTTTGTTGTGGAATAACATTGTGGGTTAAAATTATTGAATTTCAAACTGACCTCTGGTGGTTCACACACAATGGCAGCGCTCATTGGGCCTTTCATTTTTTTAGTAAGTCAGAAATTGTTTGACACCTAACTCTGGGGAAATGGTGGGAAAAAATCCCAGCAGGATTACCTTTGGAAATTCTAGAGGCACACGAAGACAGCTTTCTGTTACCGCACGTCATCGTGAATTTGTAGGAAGAGCCTTGGAGCGCGCATGAAAACAATGCAAATGGGATTAGTTAATGTTGTGTTTAATTTCGCGTACGCATTTTGCTTCCCACAAGTTAATGCTCAAGGTGGAAAAGCTATGGAAGCACATTTCCACGTTGCCGCTCGGGTAATTTCTAGTGACGTCCTAAACCATCCGAATTTGCCGTATTCCCATGTTGAAAACTTACACTCACTTCTAATCCTTGAAGTTTCCGGTAATAAAACTTGAAATAAATTTCAAACATGATCTACCTTTATAATCCCCAAACAAAAAAAGGAAAAGGTCATTTTGCGGGAAACTATTAATAGTCTCGAACTGGTCCAAATAACCTACCCTATATGCTCTCATGAAGACTAAGCTATTTGAAGTCTATAAGGATTATCCGAGGTATTCAGGTGCGTTATTTATGCATTTTTATCGCAAGGACTAACCGGATGTCAGTGGATGCTCCGGGGCAATATTTTATGATACCCGTACGTTTCCACCTCCTACCACCTCCAGGCTTGGACCCAGAGATTCCGGTGTTCCACTCGTCGCCGACGACCATCCCGACTCGACCGTTATGGTAGTTTGTCCTTTTAGTGCTAAAGTTTTAGTTACGTCCTCCCACTCGCACACACTTATCCTCGTCCCGGTCGGATGGAGCGTGTGCAGCAAGTTCTGCGGTTACGTGCACCGCTGGGCAATGCCATCCAGTCCTCTAATCGCTATAAACTCGCTGGTCGTGCCCCGAAACGAAAAAGTATTTTGATGAATAGCTGCTGGCGAAGATTCGCCGATGGCTCAAGTGGACGCTGCCATAATGGATGCTCCGTGATCGACGGACACAATGCGCCGGCAACAACAAACAGGTACAAGCACAAAGCGGCCATTAGTTTAATTTATAACGCCAAAGAAAAAGAACATAAGAGCCATCAATAATACAAAGGCCTTTCAGTGTCTTGTCAGGAAGGCTGGAGAGCAAATGGATACCTGTATGCCCACGACATGTGTCTAAGTGCTCCTCGATGTGGAACATGTGATGGTGGCGAGTTGAAGACTCTTCAACTCCTCGTTCTTCAGTGAGTGAGTGCTTTCGGGGTGAAAGATTCACCCAAATAATTTCTATGTAAAAGCTTGTGTGGTGGCTGCAGTCTCGGAGGCCAAAATATCCTAGATGATATTGGTAACCGACCATCGAGGAACAGCAAGAGACGGAAAGTTAAGTTAATGGAAATCTCATTCATATGCATGCAAATTCAACTTCACATTTAGTTCTCGTTTTAGGCAGGAGCAAAATGACGAAAACGTAATATGATAATGGGGTGTGGGTAAAAACCAAATATTGGAGCTCCTCCAGGAATTTTACCAGAAATTCAATACCTCGTAGCATTGTCTTGTGAGCACAAGGAATGTAGTTCAAATTGTGGTTTGAGTCAATAAAGTTAGGAACGTAACAGCTTCTTGTTTTTCCAAGCATTGCGAAGACATGAGGACCACATTATAGGTCCTCAAACTTTACCACGTTACATAACAGCCCCGAAGACCTCCGCTCCTCCGCTCGTAAACGACGCACCAGTCGACATCCTTGAAGTTCTTTGGTGCATTCGAAACCTACTTTAATGATGCACATAATAAGGACACCGCGCAAACATAAGCGGGCACACGATAATGGGACAATACTGAGCAGCTGAAGATGTCACTGCTGACGTCGTACAGCTATCTCGCTCACCTTCCTTGGGCGGATTGTAGCCGTGCACCTCGCAATAGGTCGTAGGCCCCCCGACGTGCACATGTCCCGATCCGGACGCGACGTCCCCCGCGTCGACGACGGGCCCCAGCGTCGAGTCGATGGTGAAGAATGTCGACTGCGAGGCGGCACGCTCGTCGATCGACGCCGCACCCGCGCCACCGCCGCCCGCCAATAACTCCTGCCGGCGGCATTTGGCGCAGCGCTTCATTTCCGCGCGTACGCGTAACAGCCACACCATTCCGAAGAGCGCCATCCCGGAATCCCTCATCGTCGCAACGTTAACATGGCCCGGCTGCTGCTGCTGCTGATCTACGCACATGCCCTTACCAAACCACCGTCCCACTCGAGCGTTCCCGTTCACGATCTCACATCACACGCCAGTTCCTATAGCCCCCTCCGGCAACCATAGACCCAGGGGTACACCACCCGGGGCAATCCAAGGCAAGCCACCGAAGCCAGAAACCAAACGTCGTTGAGTGTGTTTATTTCAACATTTTCGTTTGGTTTCGCCGTTGGCAACAATGCATTCTGTAGATCGTTGCTCTGAACTTTCAAGTGGGTTGTGTAATCGCCCTTCGAGTGCACTCCACTTGACGTTGTTTACGTTCAGGTCATTTTGACCCACTCCATCCACTCGCGATCTTCGATGAACTACAATGCAACAACATAGAGGATCAACATTAGTTCCAAAATAGTGGGGTTTGTTATAAATGGGCGCTGCATCAGAGAAAAAGTTATCCAGAAATTTTTACCAGTGTTGACATCAACCGATGGATCCAGAGCAACCAGCTCTGAACCCTATCTGGTTTGTTATATGGTTTCCCCAGTTGGATCCCTCGGTATAGACGCTTGTTTTGCATTCTGAATTATTGATTAACACGCATAACGGAAGCTTTAGATGTGCGTCAAGCTCAGAAGGCCCTCTGCTATACGAGCCAACGTGGCATGTGATAAAATATGAAGAAGCCCTCGAATATATTTATAGGGCTGCTTGTCTTTTATCACTGCCGTGGTGTATCAGGTTGATAGGGGAGCATTTTTATAGTCGGTTGGAAAGCACACCTTTTGATGTCAAACATTTATCACCATTCTACCACCTTCGCCTTTACCTTCCGCCTTGCGCGTTGCCAGTCAAAATTTCAGTTTTACTGAAGTATAAAATCTTCTGCCTCTCGCGCAGGTGGATTTAACAATAAAAATCCATGTTTTACAGCTATCTCTTGTTCCAACTGAATTCTCTCCCCCTTCTCGCATTTTTCAAGTGCACGTCAACGAAGCCAACCTCAGGCCAACATTTTACATACTTTTCCACTTCTGTAGTTTACAACGCAATTATAGCTGAATATAATCCGTTTGCACACTAACTCGCCTAGCTGGAAGTTGGGATGCGCTCATTCGAAAAACTTTTATTATTACATTCGTCCTCAGTCCGTGCCATATCAGTGCGGATATGGTGGCTCCTTCCGGGGAAATGATACGCCCTGACATAATCACACCTATCGAAAAAGTTTTAATGCATGCAGCCACCCCGAGGAGTGCCTCTCTAAAATAACTAGCGCATCAACATTGACAGTGCCACATATAGAAGAAGGATTTTTCCCGGAAACTTCCCAACGATGCTGGGCGGCTGGAATAGTCCTGAGTGGATGGGGCTGTTTTGACGAGGATCGTCGCCAGCGAGTCAACACATCGAGACCGGTTCTGGACAAACTTTCTCATTGCGAGGCAGTTAGTAAGTTATAATGGAGTCGGCTAACAAACGAAACGAGAAGCTGGTTTTCCATTGTAATGCATTCCATTACAAACAACACCAGGCTCCGAGAACAGGGAACCGAACACAATGAAATTGAAATCCCCGTGCAGATAACGCACGTAATGTTCTTATGGAAAAATTAATCTCGCCAGCGTTGACAACGTCGAGCAACGATGTAAAAACTATTGAAACTGGCACGTTATGACAGGACGAAAAGATGCTGGCGTTCCAAAGAGTCGCCCGAGAAGGATCGATTAATGTAATTTTTCCCCGACAACATTTATTGTTGTCAGCGGTAACCTATTACGTTGACAGTTAATAAAAACGATCCAGGAAGCTTCTGAACGCGTTCTCTTTGGGCGTCTATTGGTAGTAAAGCTGGCCATAAAACTGCAATTCGCAAATTGTTTTCTACTATTTTCTAAGTTTGGAGCTGAACCAGCGTCAGCATGTACTTCGAGTACATAAAAGTACGTGAACGTTCGGCCAAAAGTTTTGCCAAACTATGCGCCAGCAAGCATTGAGTGTAATAGTTTTGTGATATTAGACAAAGTTCATTTGGTTCTGAAATATTTGGAAAGTTTACTCAAACAGAAAACTCCAACTCATGTTTGCCCAATTTTTCTATGACCCTTCAGCCCAGTGGGCTTTGTCTCCTGATGGTGAATTCGGAAAAAGGAAATATTTGGTAATGGCCGAGGATAGCCACCTCATTTGGAACATTCATAATTAAATTCAACGACTATCTCGCTTCCAGCGGAAGTTTATGAATAATAATAGCGTAAAACGACTTCCAGTCACGTTCCGATAGTAGAGTCCTGGGTGCACGTTTGATATTCTACACAGGTCAGAGAAACCCTTTCATCTGATGCTTAAAGCGGGTGGAAAACAACGGGGCGTGTATCAGCTGCAAAATCGCAAAGTGTAAAATCGCAAATTGATTGCCCGCACAAGTTCCGATTACTGAAAATGTCGCTCGGAAAGCTCACCCCGGATGAACGCATTAGAAAATCCAGCAATTACCACACCGGGACTTTACACTTCCTGCTTGCTATGCAAATTCGATAAAGGACTCGAGCAGCTTCCAATAAATGTAAATTTTATTGTACCGAGAGGTCGCCGTGTTTACTACCAAAGGATAATGACTAAATTTACTTGTAGTAATCCACTAAAATATCGACTTCAGCGTTTTACAAGTGCACCATCCAGAAAGAATGAGCCTCCTCTTGTTGACCCAGAAGTTGTTTATCAGCAAACCAGATAAATTGAATGATATAAAATCAATAGCCATTACTTGGATTCGTTGCACAGTCCCGAATGACTCTTGAACCAGATGAAACTAATCTTGTGAAAAGCTTACAAATTTCAATAACGTGCACCCTCGTCGCGGGACGACGTCGTTGCAGAAGACGTCCACATCCAGGGTCTGTGGGATTGTATAGAGGTTGAGGTTGTGTACTGTAATGCCGATGTAGCCATCAGTTAAACGAGAGAGGGAATTTCGCGGAATTGAAGCTAGGGAGTTGCTCCAGGAGCTAGTGAGGGGTGCTACAGGAACCCGATCAATTGTTCCTCGATCTACTGTTCTTTTTACTTTTGTGATTTGCTGGAGTGTATTTCCAGATTGCAAATGGTCCCCAAGTTCATAAGGACAACAAAACGACGAGGAGGAAAAGAAGTTGTCGAGGCTTTCATAGAGTCGTTCGAACACATGAATAAAGCCTTCAAAGGCAGTTTGAATTTTAAAATCAAAGTCCGGAGGAAATGATACTTTTAAAGAAGTCAAGGCATTTTGAAAATTACTTGAATTCAGCCGTGGTATGAAACTCATCATAAAAGAATAAAGTGGAAAATGAATGCCCAGGCCGCTTCAAATGTAATCCGACAAGAAGCAGGTCCGATTGCTTTCGAACGTGACTTCCCAGGATATCGCCGACTTCGCAAACATTCATGTATCTTACAGGACTTCCAGCAGCTCCATTAGGTCCCGTATCTGGCCGAAATCAAGCCGCTGGCACAAATGTTCAACAAACGCCGAAAAATGCCGACTCCATCAAATCACAAAATGGAAAGTAATTGCAAAAGGAATTTACTCTCTTAAGCCGCCCTGACTGGAATCCTTTTCATGTGACATAGGAATATATAATTTTACAAAGTATAATTAATTAACGAGCATCCTCTGATTAATTATGGAAAGGTCAGTATGGCGACTCCAAGGGTCACAACCAGGACTGTCACTACGTGCCTTTCTGTCTCCAACCACGTACATCCCTTAAAGAGCCCCGATGGCGGTTTGCCATCTCATAGAGGAAACATGAAGGGAATTTGATGTTGACAAAGATATCTTTGTGCTGCGACGAAGTTTTCCCAGCCCGGAATTTTCGGTTAGCACAAAGATTCTCCTGAAGTTGGTAGTCCAAGTTCGTCACCTCATTTATCTTCCTCCCGCTGCTCCCAGGACGAGATTTTGCGTGCACATTTCGAGGGTGCAGCAAATTATGAACAGGAAAGTAGTTGCAAGTTGCAGGGCGATGCAATTGCCGCCCCATAATTGTTAACGCGCAAATTGCCTTGGTTTGTTGCTTTGTTATCCTCTGGCCAAGTCGACATGGCCCTAACTCCATGGCTCTTTGTCCCGCATCGAAGTACCGCACTTCATGGAACTTGCACTAATACAGTTCGTTGACAATAAATCCGGGCAAGTATCAAACCCTATTAAACGATGCCTGGTAACCGGAAATCGGATAGCTGCATTCACCAGTTTTGCTGGCAAATGCCAATCGAGGTCGGCTCAAATTCAGCCTTGGCTATTGAAGCTAAGGGTGCTTTTCGCCTCAACACTTTGTATGGGGGAGCAGGGCGTGAGCACTCGGGTAATGAAAGGAAATTCGCCACAATTACAATTACTAAATATAATTATTCCGGATGTAGCGCTAACTTGCCACCGAAGCACCACCGCGTACACACTTTGCAATTAAATTTCAACTGAACAACTTCATCCCGTGCAATGAGCAGCAACCGCCATCAGCCATGACGTCGGCATTCATTCATTGTGCTAACAAATGATACTCTAGCACGCGTGTGTGAATTTCGTGTGCCCGTATTGGGTTGCATGTCGAACCGCAAGAGGCGGAGGGGTGATAATTTCGCCAGCATCATCACCAGCGGAAAGGTATTATGAGATGAGCGTTTGGAAATTCGCTAAATTCACTTTATTTACAAAACTACACCATCAAATACAACGGAGCAATAAAAGCTGAACGAATCTGCTAATAGAAAATATTCCGGCTTTTATGAACTTGTGGGATTCCAGCATAAAACTGACCATCAAAATATGGCGAAGAAAGTCGAAACGATAAGGAGGTCGAAGGTGAAGGGGATGAAGAAATCGCAGACAGCATTAAAAGGACATTAAACGTTTTTATCGCCGAGATGGATTTAAAAACCGGGCAAACAGTAAAATGGCTCGGATATCATCTCAAACGGGGATATTCCGCACGAAGAAATGGTAAGCAGTGCAAGAATGGCCGAGATGTGAAGTATAGTAATGCTGAGACGTTTCAGTTAAAGGGTTTTCCCAGATTTCATTTCGATATGAATCTTCATGCAAATCAGCTCCTTTCAGACTTTCAGCCCCAACATCATCAACAATTTCCCATTTCTCTTTTTACAATGACTGCTTCAATTTTTGCTTTCCCAAGGAGTACCCTTAAACCGGACAACCTAAACAATTACATAAACCTAACAAGTTTAACTGGCTCTTGAAACCCTTACCAAAACATCTACTTCTGGATTCCTCCCTCATCCAAGATTTGAGGTGAAAAATCCAATACGAAAAAGCTCAACCAGCTCTATTATAGTGGTAAATGCCACTCGTAGAGTACAAGAGGCAATTTCCAACCTCACGAGTCTTCGGCCTCACGGGGTGCCCTCAACAACATCGACCACATCGATGCAGGGCGTCCCGGAAGCATCGGGGGAAATTCCGGAAACGTCTCCGCCGACCTAGGTGATATCAATTGAATACATGCGAAGGCAGTGCGCGCATGTAAATCAAGAACGTTTCATTTGCAAATCCATGGAGAACGGGATCACACCATCACGTCTCAGGGTAACCTCAAATATTCCAATTCCACAAGAGCTCCTCGGCTCGAGATACGCTGCACGATACTTGCGCACTTCACAAATTCGCCTGCAACGTATCGAGAACCAATGGGGATGAATCGGATAATGTCGAGTGTGTACTACGACAGCCGTGATCGTATGTGAAATGATCTCGTTGGTGTGCAAAAACGAATCCGACAACTACAAACGACAATAACAAACATGAACCCAGGAACGCACGGGATGAATTCAGTAAAGTGCCTGTCAATCAACCTGCAAGTACGCTATCATTTCGATGACGTGCATATATGCTGTCATTGTTCCTTCATGAAATCATTTATCATTAATTAACGGTACATAAATATATATCGATAATAATATTTGCACAAATATAAATTAATCGTTGATTTAAAATTGAATATCTGCATGGAATAATCAAAATAATATCAGGAAATCAAATATTATTTCCGGAAATTAGAAGTACCCAGAATTCAGCAATGAGTGCATCATTTAATTTTTCGTTGAAATCACTAAAATCGCAGGATTAGTTTTGGTGTAATTTAAAAAAGCACGATAATACCGGTTCTGGAACATTCATGATGGCCACTTATATGAGTCATGCCTGGTAACCATAGCAATCGCAACGAGAAGGCGCCAAATTCATATAGATTCAACGTATCGTTCATAATTAATCGATTTTATTGACAAAAGGTTTTGATTAAAGAAGTTTGTTCATTCCCATCAGCATTTATCGATTGCTTATCAATATTTCCCATAGAAGATTGTACACTGGAGGATAAATTAAACGCAATATCACATCATAACTTGCGCTTGGAAAATAATTTGCTATCGGTCATTAACTATCGGTGCTCGTCTATTGTTTAAGCGCGCTCGGTCCACAGACGATGGCTGAATGCACGTGCACGTAATAGAGCTGTCAATGCGGCCGAGATAAATATCATCGCGGGTCATTACCGAACACCGGTGGTACTATCTCGTCGGCGAGAACAACCTACCGCCCGAGGGGCTCATGTGTGCCGCCCCATCGCAAACCGCCCCTTTAACTCTCGAACCACGTCCCAGGGAATTGTGAAATCCCCTAAATCCGGTAATAGACCAAACACCAAAATGTACATTAACGAAAATTACAACCTCGTCGCTGCGCGCAGAAACCACCTCTTTTCCCACAATGTTAATTTAAACGTACGGTGGCGCTGGATCCAGAACCGGCAAATTAAACGCATTATTTGACCAGTGGGCTGAAAGGAAAAGCGCAGCAAAAAAATAAAAATAAACAACGCTTTGTGCGAGCCGGGGTGTGGAAGGGGGAGGTAAAAAAATATTTCGTACATTGCATTCGAACAATTAAGCTGCCGTTTATTAGAACAGCGACCCTGGACCGGTGGAATTTTGTGTGAACCTGGAAAGGATGGGATAACGCTTGAAATTGATATTTATTTCGCTTTGTTTGCCCAGTGTAGACCTGGTCGCACTGCAATCTCACATTCGACTGGAATAACTAAAAATACTCTTGGTCTGGGTAAATAGAAAGAATGGAACAAAAATAATTCGGGTCGGGTTGTTGCTCCGGTTCATTATCTGTTTTCATTAGCCCCACGGTGGTTGTTTGTTATGACGAAATACCGGAAGCAGTGTATGTTTAAAATTGCGTTATCAATATTTGTTATAATAACTCAGAAGCCGGTCATATGCAATGTAACTCATGTTTATGAGTTTATTGTTCACAAATGAATTTAAATTTATGTTACAATATTATTATTTTTGTTTGTTTCCACTTCTGGCTCTCGCCTGCAGTTGACAAGTCAATTAGTGGATATTATTTTTTTCTATGATGTCACATCAGATGTCATCAACAATGTGAATTAACATATTATATCTCGCCCGGAAACTTAGAGCATTGACTTTAGGACTATACCGGTAGTAACAGAGTTACTAACAGGTTCAACTGAACTAGGCTCGTCATTACGCTGAAGCCAGACTAAAGAGGATCTCTCAATAGTTCGGGTGTAGTGTCGGGGTTGAAGTTCCGATTCTCTTGAAACCGCAAAAAGACCTTATATTACCGAACCAGGTGCAGAGGACTGTGCCTATCCAATCTTGGTTGATCTGGAAAATCCTAGGTCATCGAAGCCTAAGGAAGAAGACTATAAGAGAGGACAAGAGGTGCTGACGAGAAAATGTCCTAGAATCTCGAAAAAGCTGAAGGAGAGTGAAAGGTTGTTACAAAGTGTAAATAATAGTGCCCTTTCTCTTGGAACCACAAAGAAGACTTTATTCAACCTAAGCAGGTTCAGAGGACTTCAAATCCAGGTTGATCTGGAATATCTAGGGACATCGAAGCCCAGGGAAGAAGACGGACTATAACAGAAGAGATGATGATCATCTTGAAAGATGGTGTTGATAAATGGTACCAACATCTCGAAACAACTGAAGCAGCTGAAAGACAGCGAAAGGCTGTAGTGAAGTGTAGATGATAGGATCGTAGGCTCTTAAAAGTACGATAGAGCCTTCTAGAAGAGGTTCAGATGCTACTTCTCAAATATAGTAACGAGGAGGTGTTAATTTTAATAAAAGCCTCACAAAAGCCTACAAGTAATCAGATCCTACGAGGAAGTTAATTTTACTGACCTTCGAAGAAATATTTTTCTCGTCAGCTTTGTTGGGTTCGCAGAACTTCAAAAGCAATGCAAAATGAAAAAATCAAGTATTTTTTAATATATTCATGACAAGAACATGCCACAAATAAGGTGCGCGAATAAATGGCAATAAACAGAGCGATTCATATCTGGTTTATTCAAAGTTACGATTATTGCATCCACACATCCATGCGGTTCCTCCAACCAACTCAATTCCTCCGGTTTTTTCCCATCTTCAGAACCACTATCGCTTGTGTATCTGCCACCCCGATCTGCATACATTTCACTCCCAATACATTTCCCCATCTTATTTCTCTGAGCTCATCCTACAAGGTGAAGCAAAAAGGGGCAGTGGCCTAAGCTACATTCCCTTACCTTCCTATATGGTTCAAAAAATTGGCTAACATTCAGTATGTTAATTTTATCATTTCGGCGGCTGGAGAATTTCATTTGCGAATGCCTTAAGCTTCAATATATTAAGCCAACAAAGAAAAATTCGCAAAAAGAAACCGCAACGAAAACGAAAACAGTGAATGAGTACTTTGAATGAATAAATATAAGTGCGAATGGGCTCCCGCTGCGGGCCCTAAAAGGATGAAGAAATTAATTAAATTCCTCGGCTGTCCTCTCGAAGCCATTGTGGTCGGGGCCTTCGAACAACATGCGCGAATTATGTCCGAGAGTAGCGAATGGCGCAAATATTTTCACGTTGAATGACGACTTTTGGGCCACAGTAGACAGAGGTGGAAGGAAAGCGAGGAAAATCAAGAACCAAACCCAAACCTGAAGAAGCAACAAACCCACTACTCCGAAACAACTGTAAGATGCGAGGTGAGAATGGGTCTTGTAAGATGGCAACAATGGAGTTTTACTTACTGGACGACTAATGAAATTTACAGCAGTAACCTGAACCTATGAACATTTTCAGCGTGAGAAACGTGCAGATTTAACCACTAAAGTAACAATTGCAACTATTTTAATAAATTACTTTCTGCGGTGGGTACGATTCAAGGGGCCGAATTCCCCGTGACCACTCGTCCAAGACACTCAGTCGAGGGGATAAACCATTTATGAATGTGGGATGACCTCAGTCAAGCGCGCGCTGCGAAGGTCTTCAAAGGAAGGAAGCGTTCACATCGTAGGTTGTCTAGGCAGTGGTGAAACAATGTTGAACAGATTCCATTAGTCCACGTCGCTAAATAATTTCGCTGGGATGGGGAATGGAATGAAAAGCACGATGATCCCACTCGACTTCTGAGAAGGAGGCCCGCAACTGTGGCTGGATGGACTGGCGAGGAATGGGCCCATTTTCGATTTATGCATATGAACCACGTCCCATATTTCCGAGCCATACTCGAGAGAAGCGGAAGAGGCACGTTTGAATTGATCATGCACCGCACAACCTGCGCTGAACGCTGAAAGAGAATAAAATATGTGGGAGATGCCCCCCTCGAGCCCCAGGATCCGGTGGTTGTTGGGCCGCATTCGATGGTGCACTTACGATCAACATTACGCAATCGGCGATCGTCGCGATTTTATTCTCGTCACGTTCGGCTGTTAATATCAGATTGGGAACGATCTTAACGCCTCTCCGCTCAACCGCCCCCCGCCTGCCCAATGCATAATCGGGATGCGCACCGACAAAGCCTCAGTCCGCTTCTTGTTGCGATTACTTAACGGCGCACGTACGCGCGCGAATTCCAGAAATGCTGTTCCCACTTATTTCCAGCTTCTCCTTCATCACCTCAACACTTTTTATTATTTCAGCCGAGGCGAGCACTTCCATATTAATGCCGCCCGATCTTGCCTGCTCCTTAGTCTCTTGTTATTTCTGTTGTCGAGGCTGAGGGCAGGCCGAGGGCAAGGACGAAAAAAGGGAGAATATCGGTAAATGGGCATTGTTAACGTGCTATTTTACTGTTTCTGCACATGAACATGACTCCCTCCGACCGTTAAGGACCAGCCGAGGAGACAACGCCAGCAGAAACGTTGTGTGTATAATACACTTTTTCCAGTGCGCTCCCTCGGGAGACGTACAATCAGAGAAATACGCTTGCAGATACAAACGGCTAACTGATAAGATCATATTTCTCGGGTGTCGCCTTCCTATTCCTTGGGCAATGTGCGCCGAGATAAGAAAAAACAAGTTGGAACAAACTGCTCCCGACATAAAAACGTCCTGGCAATAGTAATAGTTGCAGGGGCGAATGCGAATGGTATGGAATTGATTGAGTTTATTCAATATATTTGCTACGAACCGAGTGTTGCAAACAATATGTGCACGATTCCTGCCCTCATGCTGAAAGTACCTCCTGTCACTCCCTGGAAGCAAAAGCCAAGGATGGAGCGTGTACATGATGTTCATTGGAATTGAATTACCAGAGGACGTGCGTCAGTATTGGGGGGAAAAGTTAAAAAGGCTCAAACAGACGGTGCACGGCTTAACCCGCAGAGGAGGAGAAAAGGTAAATTCAATCTGCAAATATTTGAGGCCTTAATAAGATTTCGCGTGAACGCAAAAACGATGAACCGAAAAGTTGAGATAAAGAGCGGAAACAAGGATGTATGAGCGTGCAAAACATGTTTATGCGTCAGGTCGTTGGTCGTCAACATCCATCGAGCACATGGATGCGACACTTGGAAAATTACTCTACGATGTAGGACATGCAACCCCCAGGACTTCGATCCAAATATGCAGATCCAATCCGATCTGATACAAGTAAAATATATGACTGGAAAATGCGATCCGAGCTGGCGAGAAAAAGGATAATTTAACACTTGTCTCAGACATGGCCTGAAGGGATCATAAAGAAGACAACAGGGTTTTCCAAGTCGGTGTAGATTAGATCCTAGGGACGTGGTCCAATAAATCCCCCTCCAGAGCGGCGGGTCCTGAAAGGGTTGTCACACGTTGGAAATAAAATTTTTAATAAACCTGGTTGTGCTCGACACCCAGAAAATCCCCATGACCTGCACGCGCCCAGAGCGCCTCCAACTATCACCGTGTCACCCGTCACATTTTTCCGGGGTCTTCACGTGAAGTGCGCTGGTTTCCTCGACGAGCACCAGCGCATTCCACGACACGGAAAAATAATGCAGCGCCGAACTGAAAAAGCGCCGTTCGGAAAAACGCGCAGTAGGTCGACAGCGACGCCGAGAAGGATATCCTGGACGAGCAGAAGCACTAGTACTTGGCGAGTGAACTCTTCCATAAATCCAAAAACGGATCGCATCGTAGATACGAGGGAGCATCCATTGGAGCGGAGCTGGCGCCTTACGCCATTGTGGATACAAGCGATGCAATGCAGAACCCCAAGTGCATGCGGGAGGCAAATGCAGCAGAAAAGTTTCCAACTCTTGGAAATGTTGAGGTAGGTGGAAATTTTCTATTCGGGCACTCGGCTCCGTGTGTACAATAGACTTTGAAAATATTCATTGCGTCGAGGAACGAAGTTCATCGGGCTACAGCCACTTGAATGTGGAATGTGTGTATGAAAGTTGGCAGGATTTTTCATACTTTTTAAGTTATTCTGGATATACTGTATAAATAGTACATTGCCGGGAGTATTGTAGAAATTGATAATAGAGAGAAGGCGAACATTTACTCGGGATGAAGTTTGCTTAGTGAGGCCTGTGTTTTCTCGAGATGGACGTGCTGAACGTTGCGGTGCGTTAGTGCCTGGCTGCAAAAGTTGTTTGCCAACTTTCCTAGACAATTTCATGGAATATGAGTGTTCCATCATAGTCGGATTTTTTTTCGATGTGATAAATCATACGGTGTCCTGAAGTCTAGAAATATTCTAGAACAATTGAAATTAAAAATTCATGATAAGGCTACTTTGTCATTCCCTGTTTTCCTTCCTCTCAAAATATAGTAGCTTCCTAGCTCTTCTTATCCAAATTCTGCTCACTGAAGATAGCTGACCTAAGTCATCTTAAGGCTTTAAGCCCAGCTAACTCAAGGTTTCCCAACCTACAGCACATGATATTGACAGTTATAGGAAATGAAGCTTTATGATCTTATTGTTTCAAATTTATAGCCTTTATGTGCAACCCAACAAAGGGCACTACCAAGAGGTCCAAATATGACGAATGGTCAGAGAGCCCTGGATTTTGTGACGTAGCCTAACCCAAGCTTCTATAAGGTACGATCGTAGGAGTCGAGTGTCTGGGGTTAACTAAACATAAGGAACCAATGAGCTCCGAAAAAGAAGATCAACATACTAATGGCCTTTGAAGTACTCTTGAAGTTATAGCAAAATAGAATGAGCCTTGCACAAAATTTACAACCAAATCAAGTCCTCCTTATAGAACAAAATATCTCCTTCAAAACTTTCCAGCAGCTTGAACGCAATATGATTCCAGTTATTAAGAAAACTCATAAAAAGCATTAATAACATGGCGTTATTATGAAACTAATAACAAGTAAGTGTGTGAGGACATTAAAAGCAACGCCAGCTTCCCAACAGGATCAGCTCCGCTGGAAGTGACGATTACAAAACAGAACAAAACCAAGAGCTGTAACGGACGAAGACGAGCAGCATGAAAACTGTCGAAGCAAATAAAACTTAAATATCTCCGTCACGTGGCATAATGCTCTCCGGCAATCCTGCAGCCGACTGCTATTGCACCATCGCAATAACGAACAGGAGGATTCACGGAGGCAAGCTACGATACATGAAACCAGCGTGTGTGTTTTTCCATGCAATTTCCGGTGCGCACGGTTCGATACAACTAATCGCACTCGCTCCCGCCAAATTGCTACGATCCGATGCGGATTGTGTTTCATTGTCTATTGTCCGATTCAGCAGATACGCGTACGTGTTCGGTTTGATAATATGCGCCCATCCTTGTCAACCCCTTTTCGACCCACCATACTTGGTGTAAAAGCGCGGAATTATTAATCACACAATACATGATACTCTGGACCAGACTCTATAGAGGTTTTAAGGTCTAGTTGTCTGAGTAGCCCATGACCATCCACTTGCGGAAGGTTTGTTCTATTTTATTGAAGTGCGTATTTCAAAGTCCATCAGGATCCAGATCTTCTGTTACATCTAAAGTGTGATGCCCAGGACAACTAAGGTCAACTAAGGTTCCAGTTAATGTGTCAGGCTTAAGCTCATCTAGCCATAAACTTATCCGACTCCCAGTCGTCTCCTTTCTAAGCTACTGTCAAGTGACCATCATACCACCTTAGTTCAAATCCATCATCGCGTCCAAATGCCCTCGATCGTTCACGTATTAAATTGCTCTGCAAACAACCGACCCAGCAAAAAACTGCGAGGCGTAATAAAATCAAGCGCCGCCAAGTATGCAAATTACCGATTAGCATTTTGGGCGTCCTTCTAGTCCCACTTAGTCCCGGTCTCCTCCAAGTCAGCCTTTGCCCAATGTGAACCCGGCCAAGGATAGCGGTGAAGTGAGTGAGGACGTAAACAAAAACGACGTCACACGGAAGGGACGTGCGGACACAATGTCCTGACTCCGACCCGCACCACTGCCCGTACATCTTGCTTAGGGAAGTCGGCGAGGGCGCCGACGAACGAGGAAATTATTTCGAGGGTCGAGGGCATTATTTCACTGGCGCGCCGGGCGATAAAGAAGAAGAAGGAAGAAGAACGTGTCCTCATAAATAAAATATCCGTTTGCGCGCGCGGATGCGCAAAATTTACGACCATCACCCGTCGAACGCCTAACGAAAGAGGGTGGCTGGGCGTCATGCTGGTGTACTGCCCGCCAGGTGGGAAGTCGAGGTGACAGCCCTCTCAACATGCCTTCCAAGGATGGAACAAATGCGGACACAAATTGCAAATAACAACATTCTGAGAATGCTGTCTCATTCCGAACATCCCTATGTTCATGGACCAAGAAGGATATCAAATATTTCCATACTACCCGAATGGACGTGAATCCAACTAAACCTGATCGATCGATGTAAAAATGATGTCGAAAACTAGTTATCGTATCAAAATCAAATCATGGATTAAACAAAAATAAATCTGCCACAAACAAACAATAAAAACATCCGCTCGGATAATGGTTTTTTCTCGATTGCCACACATTTATTTCCGCAGATGCAAACATAGATTGAATCAATCGTCGTTTACATACATAGCAACAACAATATTTTCATCGGTCAGTTTTTTTCAAACACACCCGAATATGACGCGCCCGACATTTTATTTTCGCTCACCATATAAACATCGAGCACTTCTGTTTGGTGCGCACACATATGAATAAACAATGACATTTAAATGCACTCGGACGCATTTCCTATTTGCTGCACTCCCACCAATCCACCGAATAATACTGCTGATGAAATTTCAACATTTTCCTGCCTTTTATCCTTTTTGGCGCATGCCAAAAGTGAATGGTTATCGCATCCTCTATTCGCGAGCGAGCCGAGCGCAAACAAACAGGACATCGTTGAAAGTGTATAATGTTCCGTTAAGACCGGATGTGTAGCCCCCCATCAACTTGATACCTTCACCTCCTTCCTCCTCCTCTTCCTCATCCTCCTCCCAGAACGCCGCGTTTATCCTTCATTTCCCTACCATGCACGTATTCATGCGTTCCGCACCATGAAGCCACTCTTATTTCATGCACGACGCCGGAAACGTCCCTCCCATTTTGCTATTATCCTTTTGCATACCGACGCGCAGTATAGAAGCTCATACTCGACGTGCATTGGCTTTTCGCCGGAAAATAGGTGAAAGCGTTTCATTTTCATTCTGCTGCAAAATGAAGCTTGACAGCTTAACGCGAAAGAGCTCCTCTAAGGACGCTCTACCGTCACTCAATGTCGATGGAAATTAATTTGGAATCAATTAGGCAACCGCAGCGAGGAAGGAGTGCATTTAGTAAATTCAGCCTGGAATTTTTATTCTAATAACTTCCTCCACCCTTGAACGCCTCTCCTGTTTCAACATCTTCATTCATCTATTCCATTTCTGAATGAATGCGTTTTCTAATTAAGTCTTCTTCAAAAGCCCCATGTAAGAAGGAACGGGTATTATCCCTGCAGGATAACGTAACCGAAATTTTACAACAACGATTGTAGTCTACTTGGATGACTCCCTTGGTGGAAATTCCCATTCCTCTACGGAGTTGATAAAGCACTTCTTCAAGCTATTTGTTTGCCTATTTGAGAACCTCTCAACGATTCCTCTATCTATGAAATCGTATCGGAAAGCTTCTTAGCTTTGTGTTGCCAGCACGAAAGAAGAAAATTACATTCCTGTCTGATTCGCAACGCACAAAATTAATTAAATTCCATTAATTTCCTTTAATCTTCTTCTCGGTTCGGAAAATATAAACTTGTAGATTACGAATTGTGTTCCTTATGAAACTGTTTTACTCTGAACTGGACTGGAGCGAAACGAGGTGCACGAGGTAATGAAAGGTAATAGACTGTAATAGAATAGGGGGCAAACCTTGGATTGCAAATTTGCTCCGGTATCATCTATCTGGGGTTCGTATTAGCCCGCTTGAAAAAGGTGGAAAAACAATGAGCGAAGAAAAATAATGGCCGTTCATTGGGAGGACCCCATAAAATAGGCAACGGCCGACGATGCTACCGCGTTCAGGACTATAAAAGTTACCCGAAGGATAATAAAGTCCTTGTACCCCTACACTATATGCAGTTCTTTTATCTTCTCGTTTTGTGTAATGGATTTAGCGCAGTGTACTTTTCGTAATTAACTTCCAAAAATGCTTTGCTGCTTTTCAGAAGCACCTTTCCAAGGATTGCACCTTACGAGGAACACTCTGTAGCATAGTTAGTCGCGGTTAGTGTAGGGTTTTGGGTTCGTTAGAGGAATGAAAACAGCGGTGGCAACAAAGCCGAAAGGAAACGAAATTTGAGTTCGATATTAGTTTTCCCAAAGTTGTAGGTTCTTCGCACACGCCGCGCGCCTGGGAATTAGAGAGAACAGAAATCAGGGGTTTTAATCTATGAAAAGGTTTCACCAAGCAAGTGAATTTCTCCGTCGACTCCGCCGACAGCGCCCTCCACCCCAAATATCCTCATACCATCATGCCTGCCGTACATCCGTTAAGACGCCCTCTTTGTACCATCTAATTCCTGTCCCGGTAGCACATACGTCAACCCATCACGTGTGCACCTTGCGGATTCGTCTTCCATGAAGCGGCTGGAGTCAGGTGGAATAAGTCAGGGGGCGTTTCATGCATTTTAGTTGGCATTATCTCCAGACAATGTTGTCCCCCACGTCAGAAACGAGCGTCCCGGCTGTTAGACAAATGACATTATGTCATTTCCGATTTCGGGTCCTGCATTCAAGTCATGTTGCATTTCACCAGATATATCATCCTTGAAATGTGCTCTTCGGCTGTGATTTCAAGAAATTACATCCTCCACCTCAAAAAACAACCGAAAAAGACGAAAGCTGGAAGTATCTTGAAAGATATGAAGAAATATTTTCAATTACTTCATCTCCCATCTAAGTTTTCATTGAAAGCTAAGTAAATACGAGTTGAAGATCTCACTCGTCCGTTGGAAAGATCGTTTCCTTCATTACATCATGTGCCTGGACCATTTCCTTTAATTGAAACGGGAACTATGTAGACCTAGGCTGAAAGTTCGGCAATGGCGGAAAAAGTGCATAATTTATGTTTGCAGCGCCATCTCAGTTTTAGTGCGTTTTTATTGCGCTTTTATATCTGTTTGTGCGGAACATTCGCGTGAAGCAAAGGCGAAGAAATACGAGCGAGGGCAGCAAATGTACGAAGCGCACGTTTACGCCGGACTGTGCTTTAAAAACAACAATGCCAATTTGTCCAATTCGACAAATGGATTTATTCGCCTTCCAAGCGCGCAGGCACTGAATTTATTCGACTTTTACTTTTTTTCTACCAATGTTCCAGAACCAGTAAGCGAGCACACTGAAAGTAAATTTGCGCTCTATCCTCGATCGAATTTACTATCTTTATTCGTTTATTGCGCTATTCATGGGCTTCGTTTAGCCATCCCAAAGTATAGCGTCCACTGGTCCTGAAGAAGGACCCGTTTCAAATGGATGCCTGACTGGGGAGTGGGGAGGTGAGTGCGAGTCAACGATAAGTCCTGGAGACGATTTATCGTCCTGAGCCTAATAAATACGAATAACAAAGGGAGTTGCCAAATGTTTCGTCCATTATCTTGGGCAGGACAAGCAAACTACTACGCAACCACAAGTGATTAATTTTGGTCCCCCATTGATTTTGTTAGAGTTTAGTCCTTGAAGTCTATTTGTAATTTATAGTTGAAAAGGTACTTTTCTACAACTTGCTAGAATTTGGTGCTAATCGGACGTAGCACACTCGAGTTATTAAGCTTCAAAATTGGATAGCATTTTAGGGCAATTATGACCGATTTTCCGGGTTAAAAATAAAATATTCAATAATATTTCTACGGCAATCGTTAACAATCGACAAGACCTATAAAATGCACTTTTAACCACCAGTGGTTCCGAAGATATCACATAGTGGGTTTTCTTCTTCTTTCGGGGATCCCAATAGAAAAGTGCATGGTATTATACATCGTTGAAATAGTATTTAAATTATCTACAACTTGCTAGAATTTGGTGCTATTCGGACGTTGCACACTCGAGTTACTCAGCTTCAAAGTTGGAGAGCATTTGAGGGTAGTTTCGACCTGTTTTGAAGAGTAAAAATCCAATATTCTATAACATCTCTACGGCAATCGTTAACAATCGGCAAGACCTGATATTAGTTGACTAAAACTTGTGCATTTAACTTAAATCCAAACTCAGAAAGAATTTTTCACAAATTTAAATTATACTTTATCGGCTCATATCTTTATGTCAAATTAAAAGCGTCAAATTAACCTTATGTTCAATTTGCTCAATAATTGAAGGCAATGATGAATTCGACTAAACAACACAAGTAGAAGTTGGTATTTACCTCGTGGAAGACATTTATTTCGTCCTTATACACCCTCAAAGTTGGCGAATAAATCATAATCCTTTGGAAAGTTGGAAGAACGTAGAGGAAAAGTTCCCAGACCGCATTTGTTAAAGCTTACGGTTTTTTCCTCATCTCAGTTTGTTTTGTTCAAATTTGCTCGATGTATTTTTATATCCGTTCACAAATGTATGAACACAAATGTAATAAATAATGGGCAAAATGTAAAGCTACTTGATATACTCGCAATGACCGGAAGTGGGAGGCGAGGAGGCGTGGCGCGGCTGCAGAAGTGGGGAGGAAATACTACAGTACGAGGAAGCGGCATTAAAAGCAGGCATTTTTCAGTATTTTCCTTGGCCTTTCATCCATTTCGGTCTTGATTTATTCGCGGCATGCTTTATGAATATATAAAATAATTCAGCGAACGAGCTCAATAGAGGGAAATTTTCCACAATGCATTTGCAATGTTTTTCAAGCCTGGTGCGTTCACAACCAGAGAACCAGGATGGACCAGTTGGTGGGCTTACATTCAGGATCAAATCTCGAGACGATCGAAATTCCTGGTATTTGTTATTGTTCATGTATAAATTTCGCGCTGATTCGATTCGAGCATAATTTGCGAAAATTCACTTGGAAGCACCTCTCGCGCCGTGTTGTTTTTGTTCGCGCTGACGTTGAATTGTTGGCAAATTGAAGTTGCAAATAAATAATTAGAGCGGGCGTACAACGAATTAGTGCGCAATTGTGTGTGCAACGTGGATAAAAGGATGTAATTGGAATCCGGTTGCTGGCAACGTGAAAGTTTCTTCTCGGTTGGCCCGTGTGAATGCCCAGCGCATGAATTAACAATTAGAAATTGTTCAACGGAAAACAAATCTGTATTTGAGTTTCACGTCAAATTCAATATGGCAACTTTAATGGTGCCACCGAATAAAGTGTGAAGGATTTATTGAAATTTAATTGAATTCGTGTTGCCTCGAAGCATTCAATGCCAGGATTTGTATGGTAGGAAATGAGTCCTCTAATTTCCGTATATTCCGTCGTTGCCTGCTGTTATCGCCTTCGAAAATCCACTAAGACAACAAAGTGCAATTACACGGCTCCTTTAAGTACGTTCATTCCGGGAAATCACCAACTTATGCTATCTAAACGATTTCCAGGAGCAGACTTTTACTTCCACGACTATTGTTTTTAATTCCCTTTTGTTTGGACAGTACCAAACATTGAGCGAAAAACGAAACAGTAGGTGATAAAGTATTAGGTCGAGTTAGTAACTTGAGTCCTTAAAATTTACACTCGAATTTCCAAAGAGTTAGAAGTGCTCATTTCCATACCTGATACTATATCCTCAAGAAAAAATTGGTTAAATGCTTTTATCTTCTCATATTTCCCATCAGCTGAATAAGAACTCTACGGAGCACCCGCGACTTCGACAGGAATTGATCATAATCCTGCTTGGATGCCATTATGGAAGCACTAAGTCAACGATGTACAAACACAAAACATCCTCTTCGTTCTCCAGGATGAGCAAAAAACAAACTAAAGCACATGCCAACATGTGATATATAGTTATGAATGCGGTCGCAGGAAGAACGCAACGAGGCATTTCCACAAACATGCCGCGCGTTCCACGAGATCCTGGAGGATGGCTGCCGATGTAGGTGGAAAATGCACAACACGTAAAAATTATGAGCGCAAATTTAACAGACGATTAACCTGCATTTATGTTAACCGGCTGGCAAGTTTACGACGCTTGCACCATACAAAGTTACTATGCGTAAAGGACAACGCCCGACTGAATGTCCTGGCGAATCCTGTGCAGGTGCCCAACCACCATTCACTCCTTCATGCACGAAATGCAACCGCTCCAGCGAAGGATAATTGTTGTAAAAGTGGTAAATTGTGCGCAAATTAGATAAAGCTCTCTATGCAACCAGACAGGATTTCTATGCCAACGTCCCACTATTTTGCGATGATGAAATTCTACATATTCCTGGTTTGCATACATTTTCTCAAAACCCTGCTTTCACTGCTTTTGCACAACTACAGGACTCGTCAATTCTTTGTTTAGAATGGAATATAATGAATGCAGCATTGTCCGATTTCAACGTCCAGGACAAAAGGACCCTTGAGGATTTATCTGCTGCTACCTGTGATTATGATAATGGAAACGATTTCAAAGTTCACAAAAAAAAAGAATTTGATTACATACGAGAAATATTTATTTTCGTCCTTTCGTTCTTCATGGTGGAAAATCCTTAAATTTACCTTCGAACAGGCTATAAATCTTCTGGGAAATTAACGAAACATGAAGTGAAGTAAAACTACCCATGTGAAATCCAAGATGTTCTACAACTGCGATAAAATAACTTTCCTTTCAGGTGTAATTGGAATAAATTCCACTCGACGAGTACAGTCGTCAACAACTCTCATGAAAGTCCTGGAAAGGACAAAAAGTTGAGCCCATTCTGGAAATTAATTGACTTTGGGTGATATTTATTTCATACGCGCTGAAAAAGAGGATACATTGTGGATGAGAAGGGATCTGGCATTTAAGAAATGCCAACTAATAGCTGATGGTGACACGGCAGTGTTGGCAGGATTAATTTATTTTGGGGATGTTCTTTAGGGGCTCTTTTTCTGGTCGAATTAAATTATACAGAACGTTGGACAGTTAATCAACGCGGGGCGTTTTTGTACAGCCCTCAGGGACTTTCGGCGTAGTAAAACCCTTGTCAACCATCCAATGACCACATTCCTTACAACTAATTACGACGAATGTTTGGTTTTTACCCAACATTCAGGTGGTCCTTTCTTTATTAACCACAGGGTAACATTATATGAAGCAAACAAACTGATTTTTAAACTCTGAATCTGACGAGAGGGTGCTGCAAACCTAAAACCGCAGTGAGTCCTTTCCAGGTAACCAAAGGTTAACCAAAGGATATCAACCCGGAAATAATTTTGGAGATGTGATTTTACATTTTTGATGTAGGTGTAGAAAAGTGACCCAAATGAATCACCTGAATACATCAACTACGCCATCTGTGTGGACGGAATTTAGGGTACTTTAAATCTTCCATGGCGTAATGTGTCATTCGTTTCTTTATTATATAAATTGACCGGCAGCGCTCGTTAAAGAGATATAAAAGCGACCGCCTCTCGCTTTTAGAGTACTTTTATTCCTTAACACCAGCCAGGATTCGGGGAATTACATATTTTTCACGATTCCCTGGTTTTCCCGGTTGCCACCCGGGAAATGTTCAAACCAAATGGGTGTGTCCCACAATACATTATTATGACAAAATCAGCTACCACTCTCGAAATTCCTCCCGAGGTCCTCGGTGCTCACCCCAGCAGAACGTATCGATCCTTGCCGCGCGAGAATCTCAGAATGCAGGAAATGTAGTGCACTTAACGTTTGCTTAATTCAATCATTTGATTACGAATAACAAACTGCACAATACAACAATGAACACATGGCTTAATGGCGCTATTTGCGCACGTAGAGGCGCTCGGGCTGGCGGACAATTGCTGAAACGATAGTGGCGCTGCCGAGCGGCGTGCACATAAAATGAAGTTGCGAACTTTACTAGGCGGACATATTGTGATAACTAATTAAGAGCTTTGCGGTTGAAAACTACGAGTACAAGTGCAGAGAACGCTGCTGCCCGGCACAGATTTGAATATTCTCTCGTCTCTCTTGCCGCCCGCAAGATAAGCGAATGCTTCTCGAGGATGCAATAACGCGGAGCGCTTCGGGGGCCATGCGAGCCGCCAGAAGGCGGCTAAATTATGATCTCTTAAAGTGTTTGCATCTGCATGAAAACGTCGAGCAACCGCGAAACGTGGCGCGGCTGAGGACGCTTGCATCTAATGGCCCATCCAGCTGGACCTGGGACGCTGCGAGTGTGCAAGGATAAGAAAATTTAATGTAACGCGCTCTACCTGCAGATACGCATCTCGGCATCGCATCCTCATTCGGGCTGTAAAGCATCGTAAAACACCAAAAACCATGGGGCTGCGTTATTAAAAGTCCGCTCTTGTCGAGGTTTAATTGCAAACCGTCGATAAAATGTACATAAACTCACCCCGAGGGGTCGAATATTGTCATTATATTTTATGAGGGTACCGTAGTTTATTAATTTTTATTTTTTATTGCATGGACCTCCTTAATTTTGTATATAAATTAAGGTTAGAACTCACGGGGCTGAGATTTAGTTGCTGGTAACTCTGGCAACCTTGGTAACCATCCATGGTTACCATGGTTACCATGAAGGCAGGACATTCAAATGAGCATCTCCATTTGTACCAGCAATCTTTTGATTGATTATGAAACGTTTAATAACATTTTTACGATTGCTGAAGGACAGCCCGAATTTAAACAATAATACGCCCAGAAACTGAGCTAGTGCGACTCCTAGTTCGTAGGAAATGGAAATAATCAGAATGAAACGTCAGGGGACAATTCCAGCGGAAATTTTTGCAATAAATTTTATTGCCTCTGTGCTTCGGCCGTAAATCTCGTCGGGGACTTCTTGCATTCGCGAGTTTATAAACATTCGTTCGCTCGTCGTGCACATCCGATTCCCGCCCTCTCGTCTCCAAAAGCCCCACCGGAGGCGGTGCAACCCGTTTCCCACCAAGCGCACATCGAAAGCTGCCGCAGACAAAATATATTCGCGCATATATAAATTGCGAAATGAAAGAGCACATGATATACGAATCAGTGCAAAACCGTGCAAAGAAACTAATATCGCGTCGAAGGGTGGCTCATAGCGTTACTTCATGTCGTGATAGCGGTGAGGTCTAGGGGTAACATTAAAATACTTTATAAACTCATAAAAGGAGACGGTTTCTTCAATAAAAAAACGTAATGGTGAAAGAATTCAATTCCAGCATCAAATGGTCATCGGGTGGATGGGTTAATGTTAGGTGAGAATTAAGGGTGGATTAACGTTCCACATACATCATGGCTGCAGGTATTTTATTTCAATCGCTAAAGCGATCTATCCCATTTAGATTATCTGGCAGGTTTACCAATTTTCAACTTTTTATTCAAAAATGTGCTCTTTTGAAAGCATATATATTTGTGGGTAGTGTAGCATTGTGGGAATCCCCGCACTCTATACCGAACGTGCCACGTCAGCAGCTGCCACGTCAGCAACTGCCACGTCAGCAGATGTCTATTCTTTAAGTTGGCTTGGAGTCGATTCCAGGTATGCCAGCATACCCTTTGAAAAAGAAGTCATTATGACATTTTTCTGAAGTTTAAGGACCATCCTGCTAACATATCTTTTGTGGTATAAGACTAAGAAGATATATTATTAACTTGTAAGCAACAACAATAATCGATAAATACTTTAAGAAAACCAATTGTTATAAATAATAAAATATGGTTAATTTCCTTGTAACCATTATCAGAATTTTTGATTACAAATAAAGTTCTAGTACCGCATAAAAATTAAACTTTTCCTTCCATGAAAAAAAATCCCATTTATATCTACCCACGAAGCAACCGGAAATAGTGGACGCGCCTTGATGCCCAAAGGCACTTCCTGGTTAATTATTATTTAATTTAAAAGGCAATTACTTTCGCTCATCACCAACAAAATAAACTATCTGAAAGAGCTATGGCAAACGAATACAACGCGAATAAAATACACCACTGTGCACAGCTCACAATGTGCTATATTCCCGGTTTATTTTTTTCCCCTTCGTTCACTCCAGCCGTTTCCCGTTTGGCAATAGGTCGCGGAGGCGGCAACGCTGGCGTTCGGCGTTTTGCTCGCTGATGTACGGAAGAGCGGCATAAATAAAGTAAATTACAATCCGCCTCTATTATCCTCGTTTCCTAGAGAAAAGGGAAACGTTGTAACAATTTTCACTGCAACTCTCTCAGCCCCTCCAGGAGCTGCCACCTCCGATCCCTCTCGTTCTCCGGGAGCTCACCCGTAATGATAACACCAAGGTGTAGCTGGGTGTGTTGTCGTGGGTAGATGGTAAAGGGAGAGGATACATCCAGGTAGAGGGTCCCCGAGCTTTCGGATCTAATTAAACTCGACGACCGCATTTTGCGTTTGCAACGCGTGTACTCCCATTGAATTTTATTGAGCGCGCTGAAAAATCGTAAATTATTGCGTAAATTTTGGTTAATATCGCTCGTTTAGACGAACGAAATACTCGGAGGGGTTGAAAAAATAAACGTTTTGCTTGGGCGAGCGTCCCCGAGCACGTTGCTCGAAGGCGTTAAGAACCCATTGTGACAATGGCTGAAGATATTGTCCTCCCCGGAAAGCCAACAATAAGACGCTCGCTGAAGAGCTGCTCGTAAATATAAGTGGTGCACATTTGTGGAAATTTATTAGCGCTGACAAGACGCGAATTCGTGCGCTAATTTCGTAACGGGTACTCGTCCATTACAAGTAATATCTTCTACATTCTGACAATTTGTTAGCAACCCAATTACTCATATTTCGTTTATCTCCGAAAAGGATTCCCAGCCGAAGATTTTGCTGGATTTCCGGATTGACATGGACAACTTTTGTTGTTCCATAGCTAAGATCGAAATTAAATTCCGGATGGCTTTCGTTTGAATTTTTCTACGAACCGTTTCTCGGCGCGCTGCATGAAATAGAAGACAAATATTTTGCCATTCGTCGAAGCGGGTGCCGAAGAAAGCATTCCACGAGTGGCATGACATGTCAAATGCATGAACGTTGCTGCGATATTTTCGCGCACATTCGGAATGCTTGAGCGTCTTCGAATGCCTTCCATTTCTTCCTCTGTTAATGACTCGGCCAACCATTCTCGACGTTCTGAATCTCGGATCGCGCGCGCGCCCCTTAAGGATTCTTGTTTTGCAATTGACGTTCAACGAGATGGCGGATGCGATGGTGCATGACGCTCGCAGGATCATTAAGAAGCACTGCCTCGGATTTGCCAATAGATTAGCATAATAAAAATGCCAAAAGGGCTTTTAGGCGCTTATAAAAAATGCATAAAATGCGCCAGCAACAACGGCCAGCGCCGCTGCCAACACCGGAAATGCGGATATAAACTAAAAGTTTCACGGTCCGTTTGGATTGTTCTAGTAAAAAATTTAGTTGGCAGTTATTTCACCATTTATGGAGCATTAATATTTTTTATTGCTTACCACCGACGTCCAAGAATCATCGATTTACTTGAATATTTCTGAAAACTGTTTTTTCCACAAAAAATGTTTTTGTCAGGACTCCGTCATTGAAATCTTCTTTCTGCCTGTCTGTATCCCTTAATAAAATATGTTGATATTAAAATTTCTGTTTAGAACGAAGATTATGTAAAATTTTCAGAATTTAATTTTCAGGATACTATGAAGTTCCAGGAATTTAAAAATATTTTTGAAAAATGTTGGATCTAAATCACGTTCCTCACATTTCATCAAGGAAGTAGCAGTAAATATAAAAATTAAGATTAATTTTGCACCGCAGCAGATGGGACTACTATAAATTTATCCCTTTCTGAAAAATTGCAAATGAAAACGCGCATCTCGGCAGAATTTCCGAGCAAACTAACAGACAAGCGGAAGAACTCGACGTGACATGCAGCGAATCCCATCGTAATCATATCGGAAATGGCAAACTGCATCTCCGTCGTCGCCGGGCAAGCACGAAACTGAAGAAGAAAAAAGGCCGCACAGAACGCTAACGTCTCGAATTATCCTTGCGACTCTCCTCATCCTTCACAGCCATCTGTACATTCAGGGCAGCTCCAACGTGCGGATACAGCAATTGATGATGCTATGCGCTGTATATTACCTAGCGCTGGAAGGATGTCAATGAAAAATTGATGAGCGACAAATCGAACCGGCATTTGCGATTAACTCGTCCTCCAAATGCAATTTACGCGTGCGCCCAAGAACAACATCTGCTCCAGTGCGTTATGTTTACTTACATACATTGCCCCGAAGCGTGCATTGTCCTCATGAACGCAACCGGCCGGAAAATCCTACTTGGACCGCCATAACAACCGCGGCCATTGAGGGGCCGCAACCAGAGGGCGCGCACGCTCAAGGACACAGCGTCATTCTGGTCACTGCGTTTTCGAGTGCATTTTACGCGCGCGTATCCGTCGTCCACACGACGCGGGCCAGCCCGAAGGACGAGTGCTTTCCGGCATCGACTATGTAAACATACTGAAACGTGCTTATCCGGCGAGACCGTCTCGTCGACCGCTGATGAGATGTTCAAATAATGCGAGCGCGCATTTCGGCTTTGTCGACTCCTCGCACAAACAAATTTTCCTCGGCCAGCGTTTATGTCTCCTTTGCATTTCCCGTCGCAGGTTTTTTGTTCCGTATCCTTTCCTGCAGGGCGGCTGGGAAAAGTTCACGTCCGATTTAATTGCGCATGCTGCCGGACAAAGGCGACTCGTTTACTTGCCATATCAATGCGCAATGAGGCGAAGTAATTAATTGAAGCACACTTCGGTGTGTTTGCTGTCAGATGCCATATTGCATATTGCTATTAATTAATCCATGCAATTAATGCAACAATGATTTTGATTGTACACATCCACCACATGCTTAACAAATTATAAATTAATTTGCTGTTTCAAATTATCATAATTTCACACTGTGCTTTAATTGTTGCAAAATTATAATACATTTTGACCTCACACATTATGACCAACAATGAACACCAACATGAAATATGAACATTGTTAAATTTCAAGTTCCAATTTCTCTTAAGCCTGCTTCTATCCTGACTGAATTTTAAGTTATGTTGACTTATCTTTGACTAACTTGACTAAACCTAGTTTACTTTTGATAATTATAATCTTATGTAATAATAAATCCTATATGAGAAATAAGGCCAAATTTCCGTTTCCAACTTCCTGTAAGTTCAGGTTCAGTTGCGACATTCAAATTTCCCCTCAAGGAATAAAATCTCCTAACATTGAAAATGTTAGCATAGAGTAAAATCTTATGTTGATGATTATAACGTATTGATTTTAGCATGCCATACAGGCTCGCAAACATTCACCATGATGCCAAACACGTCACACACAACATTGATGATGTATGTGTTAACGTTATCAGGAGGCGGGCAATTGACGAGCCTGCTGGCAGGACGAGGATGCGACGGTTGAGGAGGCCGCGCAGCAGGACGAAGACGCGGCAGGCAGACATGCCGAAGGAAAAAATATGCCAACAAGCAAACTATTTGCATGAAGCTAAATTTGATTGATGCCTTCCGCTATTGATTTAGTAATCGCGTTGCTTTTTCTATGCGCTTCCATTGAAGGCCGCTGACAAAGTTGTCGACAGATGGTTAGAAAAAAATTCGAAAATTCACGACGATAAAAACCTAATGTGATAAGGCAGAAGTTTATCTGAAACAGAAAAAAGTTCTGTATGAGGGCAAAAAAATGTTAATTCATTTAGGATTTGGAAATTTTGTAGTCCATTGATATGTTGCCCTTTATGTTTTCCTATAGCAGTGGTTCTCAACCTTGTTAATACCGCGGCAGAATTTTAACGTTTTCAAAATTAGGCGGCACACAGAGAAACTGATGACTATATGAATTATATAGATTTCTACTATACTGTACTATACACTATTTACAGTACATTATATACCATTCCCTTACACTAAATACATTCACTTTTGATGGTTTAGTTATACTGTACGATGCTCTATTTACTGTACACTATATACCATTTCCTTACACTTGATACATTCATTCACTATGGAAGATTTCTTATACTGTAGTACTATTTACTGTACAATATATACCATTTCCCTTACACTTGATACATTCACTATGGAAGGTTCCTTATACTGTACTATACACTATTTACTGTACACTCTATACCATGTCCCTTACACTTGGTACATTCACTATAGACGGTTTCTTATACTGTAGTATACACTCTTTACTGTACACTCTAT